>JAHZNE010003973.1:0-14846 GCA_027744055.1 Callyntrura sp. NNG-2020
CGCACTGGTATCACACAGCAGCCGCGGTTCAGGATCTTGATCACCACACCAGCTTTCTATAGTTTTCTTTCCTTTTCCCGATGTTCTCCTAGTAAGTCCTCTTGAAACGACTCGAAACTGAAAAGAGGTAGGCACACGGAAGAATGAACCAACAAAGAAGACAATAAAATGGAAAGAGAGCGATGACATTTATTTCCTTTTCCCCCTGAACAACCGTAAATCATCATCCCTCCGACGGAGCCCTCTATCACCAACAAAAGAAAAGTTTACTTACCCACCTTCCTCCTTACACCTACGATGACGGCAGCAGCAGCAGAGCATAATAATGAAAACGCACCCCCAAGTATTTTCCCTTTGCCCTTACTTGTAGTTTGGTAGTACGCCCAATTAGTCCATTTTGTATTTTATCGCCTTCACTGTCGCCATCGTAGGCTTTTCTTCTTGCCGAAAAGTTTCTCTCGGTGACAAAACATACAAGTCAGAGAGCTTCTATTATTATCTGTATTATTGCCGTTCATCGTTCTAGTTATTACAAAGATCGTCTTCAAAAGCTTTTCTTTCCACGGAGCGGTAAATACACGGATAATAATGATAATATTAATTACAGCAAGTGAGTACATGCTTGCATGTGTGCGAATGATGTTGCAATAATACGTTGTGTTTTATGAGAGCGTGTGGTACGGTAATCTACGGGGAGTCGATGATCAGGATGACGACGTGGAAGAGGAAGGCGATATAATGAAAATTGTGGGGGAGAAATGAAATTAATGAGAGAGCCGACCAAGATACAGAATGGAAAAGAGCGAAGTACGACTGGTCACACCAACACAATCTTTCTTTCTTCATCTCATTTTCATTTTTTTCTCTCTTGATAAAGGAAATGCCAATAAATTTTGGGGAAGAGGGAACTCAATTAAAAAGCAGTTTTCATCTGAACGAATAAGCGGTGGTGACAAGGGCGGCACGAGTTATGAACGAGGAAAGTGAAAGATGGCTGGTGATTGTTCATATATGCTTCGTTTTGTACCTGGTTGATTTATTTTGTCCTCGATTCATCCTTGTACTTACCGGGAGAGAAAGGAAAATAATTTTCCATCTTGACTTTCACTTTTACGATCGCTTTGTGGGCAATTTCAAAATACAGAATGGCGGTATTTTAGAGGGGTAATCTGATATTAGACTTATGTATTAGATATATTAATGTTTCGTCGCAAGTGCTACTATTACTAACATTCTTTACGGATAAAAGTGACCCTTGGCTACCCATCATCTACTAACTACTAATGCTTGCAAAAGGGGAAAATAAAGTTCAAAAGTGAATGTCGGCAAGCCCCACCACGTTGGATAATAGTGTTCCAGCATCGACCACACTTTCAAGTTTAGCGATTTCGATTTTAGTCCCTTCATTCACAGCACAAGTTTACCAAACGCTGGTGTCGTTGATAATCCTCTTCTCAGATTATGTACAAAGTTCCGCAACGCCCACATAAATCCTCAATTCGACCGACCTCTAACAATCTATCCAAGTAGAGTAGCTAATGGATAGTATTTCGGAAATCCATCCACGCGAAGCCCAACGAGAAATGAACTTTCCCTTTTCCCATTGTCTTTCTCCCTCGATACAACACTCCATAGATTACCTCAGAATACCGGATCCCGCACCGATACCCCTGTCAAGCTGACGTGATGATAAGATAGACCAAATTTCCCATTCACAGCGGTTGTATCATGATTACCCTAATGTCTCTTTGTTACTCGTGTTTACGGAGGACGAGCAACAGCGCAGGCAGACAGATGGAGCTTCTAAACGAGAATATTTATTTATCGAATATTCTAAACCCCCGTAATATTTCTAAAGTGCCTGTAACAACGTAAAAGGTTACACACGTTTAGAATATGCAGCACATCCAAAAGAGCAAATGAATGATTTTATTCAACAGACCACTCACTTTCGTCCGCTTTTGTCTTGGACATTTCCCCATTGTCCAAAAGTATCACCCACTAATCCAAAGTCACGTAGCAGAGGAGTTTTCCCATTTCCAATTTTGACGCATTCCCCAATTGAATAGAACGAAGAGAGAGAGAGTATGTAGGGATTTTCTATCGTGGAGCTCATATAGGTTTGTCTTTTGTGTTAAGCCGCCGGTTTTCACATGACAAACTTTTAATATCGTGTATCAAAGAACGTGTGTGTATGCACTGGGTGGATTATTATCAAACGTCCTCATCATCCTAAAACTGCCTATTGGTGTGGTGTGTGCCATACTCCGGTCCTATGCCAAAATAAATAGCGGAATAGGAATTATTCTGACATGTAAATAAAATTTACTTTACGAACACCGACAACCGTTCCAACAGGAGATACACTGTATATGGCGAGATGGATGAAAATAGAAATAGTTGGACCGTTATTTACACAATTTTACCCGGACTGGGTATTTTATTTACTTCTGCATCCTCATTTTGTTATGATCATCATACTCATCATGGGTTCTTTTATGGAACCCACTGTCCAGTGGCAGGAAAAGCTGGTAGATATTTGCTTGCCGTTTCCTATATTGCAACAATGGGAGACGGAGTGAGTTGGATTTCTCTCTTTCCTTCTGACTCTCTCGCAATTTGCCTGGTTTTCTAATGTATCCTTAGGGAATATTACACACAGAGAGGAGGCATAGATATAAGCACACAAAAAGATAAAAAGAAATGATCATGTCGGTTGGTTTCATTGGTGGTGGTGGCGGTAGTGTAATGGGAAATGGCTTGTTACGTTGAGGTGGTATGGTAGTATCGAAAGGGATACAGAGAGTCAGGGAAAAAAGTGCACCTATATAGGAGTAGCAGTAAGCCGCAACAAATGAGAGAAATCCCTTTGATTCCATTTTTCTCGACTGGTCGTGTCTTCATTCCCTTTTCCACCAAAATACGAACCTCTACCTCCAAAAATATAAATGTAAGCTGCTTGGTAATCCGCAGTTGGAAGTTGTACAACTGAACAACAGTGTTTTGCGTCAAAGGGAGATCTATCTTTTCCTGGCGAATGCGGAGAGAAAAAGATGACGAGTCCACAGCCAGAATGACGAGGACGACGGTGATGCTAATCATGTCAAATGAAGTTACACAACGAGTAAGCAGAAATGTTCACACATATACCAGCATGTAGAGACATATATGTCTCCCGTTTTTATTTTATTATTAGAGGGAAGACTTGTTCAAATTGTGATTGTGAAAGAGTATGTCATGCCCTGTGACAACAGTCCGAGAGGCGCTTTTGCAAGGCTTCCTTTTATAGGCACCCACCCACATTATTATTATTGCGTCCATTTGTAAGCCAAAAGCAACAAAAGCCTGTCTGTGTGTGAGAGAGAGAAAATGTTTCAAATAAGCTGTGGGAAATGAGAAACGTCGAGGCGTCAGTGCGATTCTGTCGCTGATTTCTCATCCTTTCCAATCGCTTCGTGCCGTAGTAGTTACATGCGCGATACAGTAAAAGTGATATCATAAATGGCTACGAAGAGATCATGATTAGATATTCTCCTATTGTATGAATTCTCCGAAACATTTTACGCATGATGAGGTATGGTGCAGGGACATGATACCCACATACGCCCGTATCGATTTTTATAGTGTGACATTTGACATTATTATCCGCATCAGCTACTGCCAACTTGGGAAATATTTTTCATATTCATGATGACATGATGATAAGGATCCCTAAAATACGACACGTTCACCGATAAATATGGCGATCCCCAAGCTATTTCGAATTTGTAAAAATGAAACGACGACCGAGAGACGACAACATGGTAAGATTTGAAATGGGATCTAAAAAGGTCAGTCCCTCCTCGTCTTAGCGGAGAAAAGTGCCAAAGTACAATTTCATGTCAGCAAGCCCCTAAAAATGTATGTCTTACCCTTGGAGACGTTCCACAAAAATGGGCATAGTACATTTTACTTTTGTAGGAAAGGTATATTGTTATTATTCGTATCTTTTTCCGGAGAGGAGGAAGCTGTAAGCTGGGCTATTGCCGACAATGTGGGCTAAAGAGGAAAATGGATAAATAAAAAAAGAGTGAAGAATAGTTCGCGTGGGTCCTGTAAAAAACCGTAAAAGAAAAATATATTATACGGTCATCCATTCCATATCCGTAAAAGTTTTTCCTTAAAACTGCCAAAGTTTTACCCTTTTGCGAAACAAAAAAGGGAAACCGGAGATGCCCTATAAAAAGTAACAAAATACCCATGTGGTGGAGAGAGTTAGTCTTGCTTGATGTTGTGTGCTGCGCCGTTTTTTAGGCGACTGGAAACGGAGGGATGATGCAATAAATAAAGATACCCGGTAAAATGGGCTTTTCGGTCATTTTTGGAAGAAAACGAATGGAAAAAAGCGTAATCTACACAATATTACATTAAGCCCTCGTTGTCGTGCGGGAGAGATTATATTTCATACGAAAAAGCAAGTTCAAGCAGGCTGAGAGGGAAGGAGACGACAAAAAAAGAAAGTACATTTTGTAGTCAAGTTTTTAGGATGGATTATACGGAGAAAAAAGTCTTTGAGAGGAAGACAGCTATGCACCTTTTCCAAGTTGTCTGCTCCTTCACTCGGAGAGTCTCTTTTGGTTAGGGTTCTGGTCTCTTCTTTTTTTATGGTACAAAAGGGGACTCTTTTTTTGAGAAAATCTTTTTACCTGCTGAGTGCTGCGCGTGGTTCAATGAAAATGTATTATTATGTGAAATACACAACGGACATTACAAGAAAAAAGTCGACAAAGAGGTTTTTTCCATTGTGACTTTGAACAAGATATAGGAAAAGGGAAAGTTAATTTAAAATATCGACTGGGAGAAGTAGTTGCGCTTCATTGTCGTTTTGTGCTTTCCTCTCTCTCTCTCTTGGTTGAAAGACAGGAGAAGAGAGGAAGAGAAAGATGTCACGCGAATGTCCAGGGGAAAATAAACGACGACGGCAACAAGGAGCATGGTGAAGTAGAACTTCGTCGTTGCCTTACGTATCTAATTTTGTCTTAGCCATTTTATACAACTTCTTTTGTGGATGCTACGCCAGTTTGACAGGACACTGCACTCCAAAAATGTCTAACCATTTAATTGTGCTTAAAAATTTGGTGCGGTGTCGGGGGTACTATTTAGAGAATGCATCCTGCGTGGGAACAGCAGATACACAAGTCCATATTAGAGGAAAATAGAGAAAAATAAGAAAGTACATTTTACTATTACCAGTACAATTACACGTTGTCCGTGAAGGAGACAGATATTCACGAGTTCTTTCCTTAGATTCTTTCATTGTACATGCAGAACGTAATTGCAAAAGAATTCCTATTTCAGTCCATTTGGCAGGGATGAAATTTCAGATTCCAAAAGGTTAATATTGTTATGGGGGTACTCAAGGATGAATTTGATACGAAATGATACACACGTAGTGTAGAATGTCGTGCTATTATGGAAANATTTCAGATTCCAAAAGGTTAATATTGTTATGGGGGTACTCAAGGATGAATTTGATACGAAATGATACACACGTAGTGTAGAATGTCGTGCTATTATGGAAATCACGGGACCCTTGATATTACGTTTGATACGAAGAGCAGAGAAAAAACAGAATCATCCGTATGTCACATAACTAACATAAATCGCTGCACTAGCGACAATTTGCACTTTAAAATAAACGAGAGATGTCTGTCATTTTAAACTTCACTCTTCATGTGTGAACGTGTGACTTTACTGACGGATAACAAGTTGTATTTTTTACTTTGCAGGTTTGGTCACTTATTTGTTTTTTCATTCGCTGTGCTCTTTACGAAACAGTGATGTTACATATGTATAAAAATCCTTAGTACTATCAAACACCATCAACGGCTCCCTCCTGATTTCCGTAATACCGAGCAGTGTCAGGTAAAACAAAATTATTTTATGAACGCGTCTCTGAACCCAGAAAATTAACAAGACATGGTCTTCGAAATAACATAACTTTTACTTGGGAGCGTTAGCTCGATACACTTTTATGAACGAAAATCATATCGTTAGCCCAGCTATAAGTTGGAGGTTTAACTTCCCCTGCCAAACGGTAACCTTTTCCAAGCATAAAATCCTTGATTCCTTGTTTACCTTCTGCCGTGTGTTCAAACTCTACCGATAAAGTCTAAAATAAGAAAAGATAGAAGTTTACTTTGTCTTTCAACGATATGACAATGTAGTATATATAAAACATAAGGATCACAATTAGAAAGTTTTGTACACACCTTAATAAACACCTTATGAAAAGGCACGGTCTTCAAAACCTTCAATTCGCTCCCTTCTACATCCAAACTGAAGTAGTCTACAGTAGAAACATTTAGCGCTGCAAGGAGGGAAAATAAGGGCATGCACTGTACCTGCGTTGTATGAGCCCGTGTCGCTGAGTTGATACTGGAACGGTTTACAATCTTGCCAATGTTAAAACTCTGGAGATAAGTTGCCTACCAAAATAACGAATAATGGGAATTAGTTTTTTTTAAATTAAAAAGAAAGCAAATGTGGAATGAGGTTTTACCATGTGAGGATACGGCTTTATAGCCAGGCACGTGTTACTAATCCAAGCCTTCCGCCTTTTTGTCACCATAATGCCGTAATTGCTCGGATCGCCTTCCACTAATAATCCCTATAAACGACATAACCGCATATAGTAGCAATTTTGTAAAAACCGGTAAACGTACGTTTTCTATATATTTTATTTTCGTTTTTCGACCTTCCATTTCAAATTTTGCTCTAGGAAGAGTGTGTTTGACCTCGTTTCCCCGTCCAGAGCTCCAGCTTCCACGAAAAATCCATTTTCCTGTCAACGACAACGACATACATGCAAATCGGTAGTTTAAGCCAATTTAGATCAATTTTCTTGAACAGAAACAATGCAATTTGGCAAGTTAAAAATAAAAACTGTGTTTGAGCTACCTATATACAAAGCTGCTGCTGTACGTGTATTATTATTTTATTACGTACCATGTTTCGTAGCAGCTTTCGTATAAATGGTCCTTGCCCACGAGATGGATCATGCTTTGGATTTGGATCTGCCAAGTTATAAGCCTCTGCTGAAGGAGGTACAAGGTGTCCATGTCTCCAAATATAGTCCAGCAAACGCTTGTCATCTTGATCCAGCTTAATTGCTTCTCCGATAACCACTTCGCTCAGTGGAACAACAACGGACTCTAAAAAGCAATTACAACATTTTCAAACTTCAAACTATAACATGGTAAATTTACAATGAAACTGGCCAACTGTTCTCTCTTCACGGAAGGTTGTACCTTCATTGTGATCCCTGTTGGCAAGAACATTTTTCTTCTGCAGCAGCAATGTTATTTGATTCACTTTTATTAATACAATACAGAAAAGTACTATAACTCCCACTACGAAGAATATAAAATTTCGTTTCTCCGTCAATTTTGCCATATTTATAGACCTTCACCGAGTATTCCGGTAGGGAAAAAATGTTGGAAACGAGAACTTGTTCGAATGTTTTCTCTTTTGTGTCAACAACAAAGTCGATTTTATAAATTATTCAATAATTTTTTGTTTACAACTTCTTAAGTAACAGTCATTTAACCTCCTTGGGTTGCTTAGTTACGCACAACAATGAAATTGCCTTTCAATGCTTCTTTGTGTGCTGCAGCTTAATAATTCACTTTCCTCTATTGTCTTATTGTCCATTGTCATGGCGTTAATGCAATATACTATGTACGCACGCCAAAAGAAAGAAAGGCAGATTATCATTGTTCTATTTCGTTCATTGTCATTAAAGTCTCCATAACATGGGCAGTTATGTACGACCGGCTAGATGGGGCGGTGGTAATGAATGGTATGGATGGTAGTTGTGCGTATTCTGGAATTGAAGGGACCATGACGAAAAGAACTCCTTTTTCGTTATCCCTGTCACCGGTCAGTACTTCGTACGATTGTTTTACAATTTGTGAAATCAGAATGGTTAACCTTTTTAGGTCCCAAGGGGCCTAGTCAAAATTGAAAGATAATTTCAAATATAGTACATAGCTAAATGTTAGATACATAGACCGCTCGTTTGCAGGATATCAAGAACGATTAATTTCTGCCTACCAAGAAAAAGGAATCCTCGTTGGGCGTCCTTTTTCATTGACCATTGTCATTACTACGCTTGCACTTGCTTAAGCATGTATTCTGCCTGTGAGAGTACAGTACGCAGTGCAAGTACAAAACTGTGAAATAACATCAAGATACAAGGGAAATGCGACACTAGTGGTAGCATGACCGCCAAAATGTTAAGTCAATCGATGTCTATACAGAAAACAGCGGATAGAGCAAATGCTCGTGTATGCTTGTTTGTTTACGTTTTAACAATTTATTAGGTATTTAAAAGTATGTGTTTAATTTTGCCAGTTGCAGTTTTGAGTTTTATTTATCTAGGTAAAAAGTAAAAGGACGCCGGACGGCTGGACAGTCAGTGTTAAAATTTTCAATGTTTAGGTAATTTATTTGGAGTCGCTTAAAGATTGGCATAATAAAAAAGTTGACGGTGCTTATAGACAAAAGTGTTTTTAACAGTTTGTGCAAAGCAAGCTACTTTTCTACGACTATAACTGTTGACTAGTGTCTATTTTGTAATAAAAATGCCGAAAGTCGTATCAAGAAGTATAGTTTGTTCGGATACGCGCGATCAAGAAGAATATTCCGGAGATAAACCACTGCTGACATACTATTGTCTGTGTGGTCAAATGACTCTTATTATCGGTAAGTTCCTTCAATTAGGAATTTAGGATTAGTTTATTAGCCGTTATTGATTAGGCGGTGACCACTGGTCTAGTAGATACAATGGAAAGTACTTCCTTGTAATAATTGATAATAATAATGACAGCCAAGAGAAGAAGCTTTGTCAATTTTACTAACAAGTATCCGGCTTGTTGTTTGTGTTGATGAACAGATTGTGCCTTGGAAAACTTGCCCCTACGTAGACGTGACGGTGCTAGAGTGATAGATGGAAGTAAGCATGCTCATAAAATAACCTCGGACCCAGACGAGACAGTGTTTTTGAAACGGCTCGATGGAATAGAAAAGCAACACAGACTCAAGTGTAAAAGGTATGTCATTGACAATTTAATTAAATTAAAGATTAAAGTCTTGTTTGGATGTTATATGTTGCGTGTGCTAATTTAGCACGGACAGCGTAGATTATACATTTACTTATAAATTTTCAGGTGCGGATTGTTACTTTATTACATGCACAACATAGTTGGAAATGTTGTATTTATTGTTCGAGGAGCATTGACGAGTACTGGCGAAGGTCCCATGGGTAATATTTATAAACAGGTGGCCACGGAACAAGAACACAAGCCTATCATGGTTACAAAGCACACAAAGAATATGGGAAAATTCAGCTCTGTCACTGTTTCCACTATTGATGAAGAAGAAGACGAAATCGAAGCGGTATGTTTGCAAATTTAACAATGAAACGGTCTTAAAAAGTTAGCAGTGATAACAAAATAATGATTTTTAATATTCCACAGAGAGAGATTGCTGACTCTTATGCAAACAACGCTCGTATAATTGAAAAACAACTGGTTCGGAAAGGAATGAATAAACGAAAATTAATTGAACAAGCTCAGCAAGAGATGGAGGCAAAGAAAAGTCGTGTTAGGGGAACGTTGATAGACAAATAGCTATTTAAGATATTGTTATTTAAAGATTGATTATATGCAAACACCATCGATGTACAAAATTTGATATTTGTAAGTTACTACGTAGTATTATGTACTATCTATCACGCATTGTTCGAGTAACTTCAGGAAAATTCAGCTTATTTTATTCGATCAGCCACCATGTATATAATTTAAGCTTGTTGCAGAGTTATAGTTATGTTTCACAATTAAAAAACCGAAAGTTTGAAAATTAATTACATCCAGAATTACATTTTTGCTATTATTTATTTCCATTTTGTAAAAAGTGCTGCTTCATTGCCTCCACTGCTCTTTTCCTATGGGATATATCATTCTTAGCTTCTGCACTCATTTCTGCGTACGTTTGGTCGTAGCCTTCCGGTTGAAAACAAACATCCCATCCAAACCCTTGTGTTCCACGGGGGCTAACAATCTCTCCTGAAGTGATTCCCTACAGTTGTACAAAAATAACGTTTAAACTTGTTTATGCACAAAGGTCAATCAAAAAACTATGCTTTCTTCTTAGTACGGTCTTGGGTGACAATCTGGAAAACAAATACGACCGTTATTTTTCTGTCATCTCACATCTCTAGTCCAATCATACCAAAATTTTGAGAAAACTGGCGATAAGTAAATTAAACGTACTTTGTGAGGAAAACTTTCACCAAGAATCTGTTGAACTTCTCGCAGCTTGTTTTTGTTCCCAGTTACAAAAATAATTGTTCTCTTGTCTTCCGACATTTCGACTTCACTGCAACTCATCCTTGAGAGGAACCTTTTATGAATTGGATAGTTCTGGTAAAATAAAGGTGATAGAAACCTGCATACACTATTACGTGAATATGAAACAAAGGTAAGGCGTTGGTAAACAGGGAGGGACAGGAATTGGGACACCGTTACAACTCCGTTTCCAATACGTAGCATGTATGAAGATAAATACAATCAACTTCCTAGCACCTCGTTGAATTATGTATGAATGGTGAAGCCCAATACAATACAGGACTTGCCGAAAACCACCTATGAGACTACGATAAAAAAAATTGTCAAATATTTGGAACAACAGTTAGTTTATCGACATTGTACCGCAAAAACGTTTTTTACGCAACGAACCCAACCAAAGCAATAATGAAGCACCGCAAATATCTTCACAACACATTTCACGTTTCTTGGCAGAGCACAGCACAAAACAGCAGATATGAGATTGTGATGTGCCCGCGCTGTACATGTTGTTTCACGCTATCTGAGTCACATGTAAAAGTCGACAATTCTAGACTGTTTCAACTTCAATACAATCTGTATGTAATAAGTAATAATGTAAACCTTCTCCTCTAGGGTAGAATATAGCGTATGTAAACTTTTGGTGAGTTATGCTTTTGTACTTGTACACCATAATTTCAGCAGATGCATTTCATGTAGAAATTAAAACTTTCTTTGTTCAGCTTTCCCCATGGATAGATAGATGTATCGTGCTCGTGTGGGGTTGTGCAACAACAGTTTTGATTTTTGCTCTGACATGAATGTGTAAACATTCATTTTCATGGTAAATTGAAAAGAGAATGTATTAACCTACTTTTAGTTGCAAATTTTCGGAAAAATCGTTAGTACGGATTTGGAGAAAACGGTACAACTTTTTGGAACATTAGGTTACATGCAAATCCAATCATGTACAAGTATCCGGGTTGAAGCTTCCTTTTACATTTTACCATTAACCGCAAAATGCAATTCCGATAACCTGAATGAAAATGAAAGAAAGTGGCAGTATCTTGGAAACAGCCGCTTTCCAAAGAAAGCCTTTTTAAATCTCGGTTCAAATTCATATGCTAGTTTTCATGGATTTTCATTATATATCACGTGCGTATGGTTATTTCCTGAAACTGTCCTAGAAATACATGTACAGAAGTACGATGATTTTTTATTATTCCCCCATTGCAAAGTTTTCTAAAATTCCATTCATTGTTAGTTTCACTATGCTTGCAAAGCACGTATCTCATGATTGACTAGTCGTATCGGGTTGAAACCTTATTATTCGGAATCAGCGCGTAGTTTTTTGCATAAAAACTATGTTTTACTTTTTATGTATTGCATGAAACTATGTGTACGATGACATCACTATTTAAAAGAACCTTCAAATACCTTCTATTTGCCGTAATGTAAATTGCTTGAATCTGGGTTTTTCAAAACGCTGGATGATGACTTGATAACCTAAACAACGCTTGGTGACGCTATAAGAGACATCACTCTCCATTTTTGGATAATGGAATTAGTGTTACTATGACACTAAAACCAACATAAACAAAAACCCATTCATATAAACTCAATGACAGCCGGCTAAGGGTCTTGAAAACAAAGTTTCTCTAATATAGTTTTTACTACTGTTGTCGTATGCCAAGAATATTTGAAGTGGAACATATCATGTCTCTTGATGTTTGTTTTACGAATTCTTTCTTGAAAAAAATAAATGTAAAATATAAGCGTACTCGTTCTTACGATTTCCAACACCAACCACCATTTAATCAGGAATGGCTTTACAGCAGTTATAAATGAGGGATAATGCGGCTTGATTAAGACCAACCACGAAGGAATAATTACAGAATCTCGCAAAGCAGTTGGAAGAAATGGGTTTCACCGATAGAAGCAGCTACTTGTTATGGACATTCATATGTGTTCTCATTATCCAACGGGATGAAGCCCGACAATCACTGTAAAATGCATATCGATATATTGTATAAGTCAGCTTAATCCTTTAAACTTATCTTTAGTAAATGCATTATGGCAAAAATGTTTGCTTCTTGTCACACTTTTTGCTTCTAATTTCTCAATCAGAACACGCAAGAGTTCCTGTCCTAAAACAACTCTATATACCATTCCCGTATTATCAAAGAGTCGAATGTGCAGGTGCCTCCATCGGCCAAATTACACGGATCCCCGTACAGCGGAATTTACAGATCCCCCCACAGATATTTACGCAGTAACTACCTTGGACATTGATACCGAGCTTTTCAATCCGGTGTTCTTCCCTGCATTTCAAAATTCCATTTGTGTTTATTTTGGGCACGCTGGTAAAAATGCCCTATATAATACACCAATTATAACTCGAGAATTTGCCATTCAAGCGGTTAATGAACATGGATGGCCAACAGGTAAGAAATTAGAATCATTTGTAACAAGTTGCAATGCATATGGTTGTACGCTGAGGTTTTGCCTACGGTACGGGTGATGATTGTTAATTGCGGCATAACTGTGTAAAGTTGCGTTATACGATATTGCATAAGTTCATTTAATTGTACATTGACAATTAGGACTAATAACTTGAAATGGGTGACTCAAAAAGACATTATTACAATTATTAAATCACAGTCTCTACCGACACTGCGTTGATACTGTTGAAGTTCCAGTATAAACTCCTTCGTTTTTAGAATATAATCGGTTTTGTTCGTACAATGTACAAATATGCATGTGTGCGACTTATGCTTTCACCAAATTCATCTAATCAAATAAACCCACTGAAAAGAATAACTTTTATATTTTCATAGGGAATTGGGAAATTATTGACTTAAAAGGAACGTGTAAAGCTCCAACATCATTACTGCGCACTTCCGTCGGCAATGAAACGCTATATGATTATTACGAGTGTTTCAAGGATGATTATGTTTCTGGATGGGATGACGGATGGTATACAGAGAGTTCGAATAGGTTACATCATAATCCAAAACTGCTGCACTTTCATAAAGAATTCAGTGGTTTGTATGGTTTGACTGCTCTTTTTAAACTGGAAACTGCAGACGTGGAAAGACGACCGAAGCGGCTTAAATTTGTGTAAGTAGTGATGCTGTCACTATACGGCATTTATATCTCTGCATTATTTTTACGTTTATATTACTGATTATGACAAACTTAAAAAAGCACGTTTGGTTTGAATTTTTAGAGTGGAGGCTGTTTATAGAAACGAAATATCATCAATTGATATGTTAACAACCCGAATTGAATCCCCTACATACGACGTTAAATATACAGCGAACAGCAGCTTGGCTGGTCTTGATCCGTCCGGTGACCCAGACATAATGTTAAACCTCGATTTTGCTTACCAAGTTCGAACTAAACTAGAACCGCCACCAAATGACACTTGCCTGGAACCGCCACCGCCTCCACCTCCCATACCAACTTATGATGAACAATCTTGTGCTTGTTTCATTAAGCCCCGTCAACCTGATTCTTTCTTCTTGGCTAATTTGGAAGACCCTGTAATCCACCCCAGACTCAACTTGAGCGATAAAATTGGAGATTTCGACTTAGGATTTAAGGATAAGCTCAACGATTTTTATGATACGTACAACCACACTTATATGTACAATCCTCCTACGTTAGGTGAAGGCGGACTACTTGTCCTTCTATACAGTTTTCTACCACCTTATAAGAGCCGTACATTTAGGGAAAGGGAATTTGTTATTCAAGACTTTCGCTACGATAATGGTTTACCCGCTGGCATCTTCCTTGACCCCCACAAAACCTCTGATGCGAAGTTATACATGGATGCATGCGACGAAGCTGTCCAAAGCAGGGGAATGCCTGAAATGGTATGGACGATGCCACCTGTTCCATCGGTGGGAAAGTGCGTGCCTCCTTTTGAGGTATAATTTCTGGATTGTAAAACTACAATTTTTAAATGGACAGGTGGACAGATAGTTGTCAGCAGTGGTTATGTTTGTATTTTGATTGTGAGGAACGCGTTTTTCATAGAAAATCAAAGAACACTTTTGATTTTAAGAGTTGTGGTGTCAAATAACATGGTGAATATTAGCTATTTGTGGGTGTGTATACTTTTGCTAGAATATACCTGGGAGCAAAGCACCATGCTACTTTCATTTCCACTCGGATTACTTTTTTACTGATTGTTTGGCAAAATGTGACGGGCCGAAATATATATGCGCTGTATGGAAATATGCAGGTTATGAAGATCAGCTCAAGCCATTCGAATTTCAATTCATGTAATGCCAATATAAAAAATGAAATGTAATGCACCATAAGTAATAAGTAGCATTTATACACGTGTTAAGTTTAAAAAAAAATGCTTTTTGGCTATTCAGATCAAATGCGGTTTATTATGAAAATCTAGAGTCACAATTGGAACAATATATACTGCCAAACAGTTCCTCAAGTAAACCGTTTAAATCTAAGATT
>JAHZNE010003974.1:0-21604 GCA_027744055.1 Callyntrura sp. NNG-2020
AAAAAGATGTTGGCGTTATGGTTAACTCCCTCAACACAATAATAAAAACAACGAAAAGAGTCCTCCCGTCGTTCCTTTGTAAGTAGTAACAAGTTGATGTTTCAAGTTATCAGTTTTTTTACACCGTAATTTTACTTTACTCTGTAATACACACATCGCAAACATGTCAGGGGAGTAAAAGGGATAAAACAACGTGATTCACTCTCTTCTGTGGTGTTGCTTGGCTTGGTCCTCTCCCTCCGCCATAACATCTTGCATTCTCGTTTCATGTAAAAATGTTTCAAGTGGAAAAACAGGATCTGATATGACGCTGCTACTCCATCTCTGCATTTGTGGAAGTTGCTTCATTTTACTTGGTATATATGTTACTGAGCTTATTATTTTTTTAAAGAAAGTTGTGTAATAAAAAAAGAGGAACAGGAGCATCTGTCCTTGATCATAGTTCGTGATTAGTGATTATATTCTTCATAGTAGAGGGGGATGTACACACTTAATAATACCTACACACAAACATCTCTCTACAATCTATCTGCAATCCCCACCACCACCACACAGCGATATATAGCCAGCAGGATTGTGTTATTTTTTTCGAATAAGTCTCAAGACAGGTTGCACTAGAGGCTCCTATACCTGTTATTTCGTTTCCACTTTCGTCACAGTGAAGAGGATGGCCGCTGAAGGAGTACCTATCTATCAGGGAGTGAAACATGATCATCATCGTCGTCTTCATGTCATGAGCCAAAGACCAGGTGAATCCCGACAACCATAACAATTCTATGATCGACAATCGACATAGGTGCACTGGTGCATACACACAGATACATATTGTGTATACAACACAACATATTTAGAAGTTTATACACGAAAAGATACGATTTCAAATGGAAGAAAAGCGAACTAAAATTTGTCCTCATCTTCCCCAATCGGAGTACGGTGTACATATCTGTAAACGACGAAATCTGTAACAAAATCTAAAAAACTTGATGGAGAGCTGCTGTTTCACAGCTGAAAGAATGAAAATGATTTTTTTTTCCTTGGGGGAACTAAACAAGTATCATGTATTCGATCAGTGCTAGTTCGACTCATTTTATTTCAGGAGTTTCAGACAACAACTGGGAAATCTTATGTATGTATGCAGGTTTGTATGTGATGTTGAATATTTCATACAGCGAGAGGCATTTAAAACCCATTATTTTTCGTGTACAGACAGCATATAACAATAGGTTGTCTATTATGTCTTGTGTCCTACCATTTGTGCCACGTCGCAAGTTCCGACCCCGATGAAATGCAAAATGTGTGTATCATGAAGTACGTGCCTTGATCTTACGTGTATTTTATAGGAAAAGTTTCTTCTCACAGGTAGGTAGGTATATGAATACGATAGACACAATGAAAAAATGATTCACGAAATGATGAACCCGCTCACCGCTTAACGTCCAAGTTACAGGTTCAATTACACGAAAATGATGACGATAAAACATTCAAAATCGTGTTTCATATTTTCTTTGTCATGTCAGGATACTAAATGATAGGAAGTGTAGCAAGTAGAGGTAGAAAACCACAGGTGAAATTCCAAAATTCCGTAGCAAACCAGGAAATGATGCCTGCTAGCTGAACAGATGCACTTGAGTTGAATTGGATTAGATGCACAGATCAGTTTTGTTGTTCGATTGAATCTTCTTATGCCTGTAATACCACGAAAGCCTGACTTATTGTTACGTGCCTGCCTGGGCAGAAAATCTCTGGTATGAAGTATGAACTACTAAATTGCTATTATAGTTATACAAACGATCAAACTGTAAAAATGTAGGTATTATTATTTCTGTACGAAATGGCAAGTGACGAGGCAAGAGCCATTGCAAAATCAGCAGAGTCCCAAATTCTTTCAGGTATGTGTATACCCACTTTCGTAGGTATTCCCACCGAATAATATATATTTATGAAATATATAAAGAAAATACACCATAAGAAAACTTTCACAGCATTAAAAGTAGAGAAAGATGGATGATGATTTGGCAAAAAAATAAACCTGAGAATATTACTGTATTTGGTTTACAAAACATATCGGATTGTTTTCAGAGCGACACAAAATCTTACAACATATCATGATAATGTATGACCATATTTGTCAAATTGCCCAGTTTGAGATTGTTGGTTACGGTTAAATTCTTCTGCTCTTTAGTCATAAAATGTTTGTTTTAATTCGGACCGCAGCATCAGTAAATGCATGGAAGTGCATAATATGTTGTACAAAGTATGACATAAATTATTACGTAAATATGATGTAGCTGTAGTGGTGACATAATGCTCCATTACGACGTATCGACTTCTTATTGAATTTGTCATTCGCGTGGATGACTAATTATAAGCCGAACGGCCTACCTGCTGTTGGAATACTGAATAAACATTTCTATAAGCTTGACTTAAATACAGCTTACTCACCCTTACGGTCTTCTTAATTTTTATGCTCCGTATTTTTTCAAGTAGTTGGCATAGGCTAATGAAGGGGTTTTACCCAGCATAAAATCAAAGCATAAATAAGCCAGCATAATCATATCTGAAAACGCCATACAGCGGAAATCCGACGGATGGCAAAGGGACGGGAAAGATTTGAAACTGATTTGATATCTCCCGTTCGTTACGAAATACCGTGCGGTGTCATCAGTAATAAATGTAAATGTGAAGGTGACGTGATCAAAAAGATGATCTACCTGTAACTACCTAAAGGTAATACAGCTACTCTATACCTGTTCGGTTTCTAAATGAATGAACCATTTAAAACAATCGAGATAGCTTAAGCTAGTTGTTACGCACAGAGGACGAAACGTTTCATTTAGCTGGTTGTGAATATAAATTAGAGATATTACATCAGATATGCTTTACCACAACAAAGGTAACATTAGGAGCTCACGGTTTGTCTTTTGCCACCTGGCCGGCCGTCCAGGAATTATTTTGCAACAATTGACAATATAAAATTATTTTGTTTTAAGTAATTTGCCCAATCATGATGAAAAAAAGGCACTTTTAATTTATATAATTGAGTTATTATCCCACAGCGTTGCTTAACCTCTTGATTGGTATTTATAGCAGCACCGCACACTGAAAGCCATTGTTTCTTTTAATTAAAGCAGTAATTAATGCTCATTTGCTGATTAGATAGTGCTTACTCTTTAAAAGCAAACAAGACCCTGATAGGTCCTACAAGTAGATATGAACTTCGTCTTCGCATGTAATGCCCCATTTACAACATTGCAGCAGTAGCAGTAGCAGAGCAATACACTCTTACTATCTTATCACCACTCCTAGTTACATGTGACCTTTAAAAACGAACCGTACCTATCCATGTACTTCAATCAAATTACGAAAGAAAACATTTTGCATCACTCTCCTCATCATGGCATTTTTTGCCTCATCTCATCAGTAGTAGAGTAGAAGATCATTTTCGTGTCTTTGAACTTGCCTTTGATAGTAGTAAACCATTCCACCCAACCTGCCACTAACAGTGGGCAGCTCGTTGCTCTATAAGTCTTTGAATGGGAATTCTTTGAAATTTTTTGCTTCATCTGCGTGAAAAGATCATAATACTTTTTTCTTCTTCTTCTTTTGTCCGGCCGCCTGATTTGGGGTGTTTGGTAAAAAAAAACGTTTAAGAGTAGTACACTTACACTTTGTTATTTGCTTCTTCTTCTTCTCCTCTAATCATGCTACCTAATCACTATCACCGGATCTCGGGTAACAGGTGCAAGTACAAAGCTGCTTCACCAGAGACAAAAACGAGAGGAAGAGAAACAGCTCAGCATTCACTTAAAAACTGTTCCATTGTTTTCTATACATAAGCGTCTTAGATATCGCTACGTCTTTCTTACCCACACAAAAATACGACAGCGGATGAATTGAATTAAGTATACCTACTATTTGTCGTAAACGAGATTTCCTGTGTTCAATGCGTGTTGTCGGTTGTATTGTGGTATTCACACACAAAACCTGGCTGGTGCAATGCTTCTCCCCCTTTGAATTTACTTTAGTACATTGTGAGTGCTTTTATTTCATCGTAGCCAATCAGAAGCTCCGTTAAAGCGTAATTTTCGGTAGAGAGTGCATTTAATTTGGTGTGCATTATTAGCGAAATGACTTTCTATCGCAAAAGGAAATCTTTAGTGGAGGTGTTTTGCTACTAATTTACTAATTATTACCATTCCCTTTTGTAACACACCTTTTTTCTTGCTGTGAAGGTGTCAACAAATCTAATTTTCCTTTAAAAATACACACAAAAAATAACAATGGTTTTACACGTGGTTTATTGCCAATTTCCATTTTTCTATGCAAATGGGGGGCAATTAAATCGACCGTCGTTAACAAGCTTAAAACATTCAAAGGATTTGTGTGTACCCTAAAAAAAGTCTTGCTGCAAGGGTATCAAATGCAATTTTCTAATTTCGCTCCCAAAGTTTTACGCAAAAAAGATTTTCCCGCGGCGAAATTTTAGACAGTTGCTTTATGTACCTAAGACAATACTAGTCTCTATAAATGTAGCAAGCATCAAGTAGTAGGGGAGACGAACAATACTTAAATAACAACAATGACTTTGCTTCGGGGATGACTGCAAAGATGCTATTATTGCAATTGCAACAGACCTGCTTACCAACTACGGGTTATTGGCACTTTAGCGAAAAGTGTTAGTTAATATGATTTTATGGTGATGATGATGAAACAAGGAAAACTCGATGCTGGAAATACAATGTGCAGTCAAACTGACAAAGTTTCATAGCGGCCTTGTTAATTCACACTTGAGGCATTATGTCTTGTAATATGTGACACGTTGCTTGATTATTAGGGATCTCTGTCGCTTGCATAACGATCTACCAAGTGTGTGTATACTTTTTACACCTGTGGTAATGAGCTTATATGGAGGTTGCGGCCATTAGAGCATGGTATTTATTATCGAAAATGTGCACGGTGTTGGTTAATATTGACGAAAATTATATTTCATTATACTTAAGAAAGGCGTACCTACTCAATCTTACTTTATCATCGGTAATGGCTCTCTAGAGCAACATGCCTACTTAATGAACCGTGAGCGAGCGCTTACAATGACTCTGACTTACAATTTACAATTTTTAAAGATACGCTAACAGTTTTGCCGTGTCCAGTTTTTATAACAAGGTTGCTAGATTGAAGGCCCCGTAATCCAAGATCACACTAGATAGGGCGTTTTTCTCACACAGCATGGTTTGCACTAGGGATAATTTAGAAGGATTCACGATTTCGCACTTGGACATGCAAGAGTTGTCTTTAGAATAAATGCAGCAATTAAAACTATTTGTTTTAATGATGCATGCACAGTACCAACACCAACGCGTAAAATTGTTACAAAACCAAGAAAATATTGAGAAACAGTGCGTAGCGCAGTCAATAGAGCGCCTATATGATTTTGCTATATCTTTTATGCATTTTCCTAATTGATTATATTCTGCGTCTAGACGCTTCAATTGTTCCTTTCATAACTGAAAAATTGGGCATGTGTATATTTTGCACACTTAGCGTTGTTGACTAACAATAAATAATTAATTACATGGCGTTGTTGGGTGAAAAAATGATCTGAAATGTATCGGACACTTTGCTTATTGTTTCAACCTTTTTGACGTAAAGGTCACTCGTTAGGTAAAAAACCGGAAACACATATTTCTTGTAACATGCAATGAGCAAATATGACCGGTATCACTACTTCTCTTAATAAACAGTAAGTAACTGCTCTGAACGTGTACTGTCAACAAGAATATTTTGCAAACCATTTAATGACTCTTTGACTCCAATTGTCATTGCCGTCACCTTGGCCAGGCCAATTTGCATGAATGATTATTGCCGAATGACAAACCCAACCAAACACAAAGGAAAAAGGATTGAGTAACCAAAAGAGTGTATGCAACTTGCACGTAACGTTGTACAACGTACGAGTTTACAGGAAATCAGTAATTGATCATCATCATGAGACGATCAAGTTTTTGGTTTGTTGGAAGGTGAAGGTTGGGACCGATGAGGTGTATTGGAGGTTCCACAAGGCAAGTAAGTTTTTATTATCAGTTTATCCGTTTTTTATGCAGTCAAGTACAAAAGTAGTAATGGTTTGATGAGTTCAAGAAGATGAATTCATTTACGACTTTTCTAAGAAATGCATTGTAAGATATAGCTTTGAGAAGACGGAACTGCATTCAATACAACAACTTGACAATATTTCCGACTTACCTCATAAAATATAGATCCAATTTATTAATTAAAAACAGTTATCACATCTCCTCTCTTTATCGACAACACTGAAAGCGGCCGCCTTCACAAATGACAGTCTCTTTAGGTACGGTATCAACGTCAATAAATCCTTCGACACAGAAAAAAATATTACTTTTTATTTACTCACTTTCTCACTCTTTCTTATCATCAATCCTGGAGGAAACCACCACGCCTGAGGAATGGTAAACTGTACCACAATTTTCACACAATACCTCTCGCATACATGCAATGCAACATGCAACTCACTTTTTACACGCCGAGCGAGAGTAATAGTCAAGAATCTAGTGACTAACAACAGTGTTTCCCACGGTCCCTAATATTTAAGCTGGGTTTCAACACAGTTTACCCGTTTCCTGCCGACTATCTTGTGCCGTGTTTCAGCTTCTTCAATCCTCACACAAAAATCCTTTTTTTTTCAAAATCACATGCGTAAGTACCATGCAAGGTAATAAGCAGATATGTACTTTGCTTCTGGAGACTTGGAGATTGGAGCCTCTTTAGAATAATTATTAGAATAACGTTGAAATAAGATCAAGAGATGCCATCCGATAAAAAAAACGCACTCACACACTACTCCCTCAACCGTTCGCTCAGCAGGTTGTTGCTTGACTGAAACAGAAAGTTGCATGCAGAGCAAGAGGTGTGCTGTTGATGTGCGATGAGAAAAGGTACATTAGCATCATTAGTACTAGCATCCCTATCCCCTTTGCTAGAGAGCAAGTGGTTGTCTTAAAACTCGTCTGTCGCTCCCTCTTACAGACACCAGCTATCCACGTTATAGCACACGAATAATGCAGCTACATTTACAATTAGTTTTCAACTCGCAGCAAAACGAGGAGCTCTTCGCGATGTAAATACAGCGCAGTATATACCTATTTCAATCTAACGTATTCGTGCCGTATCATCATCACGCAACGCGACTTTGCTTCAACTCACCCACTCTCTCACTCGCAAAGAACACTCTCATCATCATCCGTCCAACTAGTCAGAAAGAGACAAGAAGTCAATTTCAACAAAAAGTACTGCTTTTTCATGACGACGACGACGATGATGATGGTGATGCTGAGTGTTTCTTGTGCATATTAGTATTTTAGCACTGGCAACTACCAAGTACTAACTAACTCATGACATTGCAAGTGGTATTGGTGATAATAATAATAATACCTTTACTTTAAATTCTTATTTACATACACAGGGGGTATGCTGTCATATAAGTATGAGCGTGTAACGGAACGAAACGAACCCCTTTTTTGTAGAGCTTGTAGCCACATGGTTGACATGAATATAATGGTGGAGCGTTGAGTGCGCCTGTACTCAAGCAGCAAGATATCTTAAGCAAAAATAATCGAATCATTATATTTTGAGGATAATGTGCTGCCGATTTACTACCTCGTCGTGAAGGAAATGGCAGGGCAGGTTGTACTTGTAGTTGATCCTGAGGATATTTTTGTCTCTCTCTCTCTCATCAGAAAATGATGTTAGTACTTTTCATAACTGTTGACTTCTGGCTGCGCTGTTTTTTTTTAGATGAAAATGATATTTATATTCATATGCGCAAAACATGTGGATGTGTGCATGTGAATTTGTGTTATGAAATGTGTGTAATAAAAACCGCAAATGTAGGACTCGATCTTCTCGACGTGTATTACTACATGTTTATGCAAAACCGATAATGATGATAAGACGAAGGCGACTGGCTTGCAGGTGTGACAAAGACAGTTAAAATTTGTGTCGTACATGCATGCATGTTGGTGGCATGCGGTGAGTAGTAATGGGGAGGCGGGTACACTCTTTTTAACTTAGATTGTGGCCTTATAGAATATAATATTTTAATTAACTGCAGTAAAGTAGGAGAGCACAAGGTTAATACAACTATATACTCTAAGGTTTGAGCAACTAAATTATAATTAATTTTTACATTAATCAAATCGTTTGTAGTTTGAAGTAAAGACAACGCTGTAGTTTTTGAGGACGTAGGGTAATACTTTCAATTTTACCGTGCTACTAAATTTTTTCTACGACTTTTTGATCGTTTAGTTGTTTTGATCATACATTCTTTCACAGGAAAAATAGCGCTCTCTGCTATTACCATCATTATACAAGCTTTCATAAAAAAAATAGTCACCGGCGAGTTCAATGAAAGATAATAAGGTGCAATTGAAAGTGCTTTTATATAAAAGACACATTTCTTGACGTTTATAGGAATGTCATACGTTGGGGCCAAATGATACTCTATTTCAGTCGCAGCTAAACTTTTTCATCTATCTAGTAAGGAATATACCACATTAAAAAATAGTACTGATAATAATAATAATTTTTTTTATAATAAAACTCATGTTCACATTCGTATTATCTTATTCTCAGATTTATAACCATATCATCAGTGTCGAATCGACATATTTAGCGCTCAGGGGTACAGTATCATGATGTATGATTGATGTAAGTTGCGATTGTGATCAAGGTGCCAGACAAGTGGGAACACATACCTGTCACCTATACAATAAAAGTGGGGACAAACATACTTTCTATTGTAAATTGTAATTTAGATTATCTTCGCTTCCCTGTTAGGCAAAGATGCTATAAGGTCCCACTATCAATACTTCGTACGTTTACCCCTTACTCCTAACGCTCCTTATTCCACCATAGGCGATTGAAAATAGTACAGTGGGGTATGCTGTGTGCATTTGTCCAAAGGTTCATTTTCTGCTCATTCTAACTATCCAGAAAAACAGGACTAGGGGTGATAAATACGAGCATTGTACATGTTGAGGCGAGGTACGAGTCGTATGATGTGTATATGCTATTTTAAGAAAGACAGTAAGTTGACTTAAGCGGTCAAATTCAAGTCAGCGTGCATGCTGTGCAGGTTCGGTTGGTGTAGAAGAGAACTGCAATTTGTAGCACAATGCTGAGCCAACGAGGCAAGTAAGAGACTATATGTCTACCAAGAGACTACGTGTCTACCAAGAGACTACGCGTCTACCACGAGACTACGTGTCTACCAAGAGACTACGCGTCTACCGCGAGACTACGTGTCTACCAAGAGCCAATAAGGCTACCACGGCAAGTTCGGAGGTGAAGACGAGAACTTTGCAATTAAGTATTACGAGCGAGTAAGGCTAAGAGACGAAGAAGAGAAGTAACGCAACTAAGAAAGAGTTGAGTTAATCACGTTTGGTAATTAATTACCGAGTTAATTTTGAATGTGTTTTACGAATAAAGAATCTCCCGTTCAATTTTCAGTTAAAATCAAAAAGCGAATTGTGTTTTGTGTAACATTTATTTAAAAGTTAAGTGGCATCTCATCATCCTTCTAATTAAAGTACATAAAATCCCATTGATAACCTCTCACCATTAGTTAAGTCTGAACACTCTGCGGGTAGCATTGCCGTTCAGAACAATTATCATTATGGAATATGAGGCGGTGTCAGCCAAATAAATGGGAACAGTTTTGGCAACACGGATGCCTAAAAGGTTGACATCTCTTCCGCGCTTTGAGTTTTTATACATCAAGAATGACTAAGTTACTAATAGGTTACAAAAATGGAAACGACTTACCTGAATCCACGCAAAAGTTGTAGACACTATTAGTTAGGTCATTCTTACTGTTGGTGCTGTCAATGTGTCAATATTATGATAAGTATGACAACTTGTTATGGTTTCTTTACAGGTCAGCCTATTCTTCGATCATTTTATTAATATTACTCACTGATGTCTTGCTGTCTTCTTAACGTCATGACGACAGTATGTACGTCATTAAAGATGTACATTCAACATTGATACTTTTACTAGGTATTCATTGCTCATTCTTAAAAATATACCTAATTAGAAGTAGAAAACAAGCAGAGTGGAGATTTTTACGAATGACAAAAGGTAAATAATTTCAACATTTGTAATAGTAATTGAAAGAGTATTGCTTTACCTGAAATATAATACTGACTGCCCAGAATTCATAAAAATTAATAATAACATATAATTAGTTCAGTAAATATGGAAAACCGAAAACCATACAACAGAGGATAGAAATTACTTAAAAAATTGAATCGACGTAACAAAATACCACACCCACGCACGTTGACCATTACAACTTACGGGGTTTCCGTATCTTGTTCAATCATATATAGCCCACACATCTTTGAATCATCGCAGCAAATCGTTCTCCAAAGGTGTTTCGTTTTTATGTAAAAAAAACCAATATTTAGAAAATCTATTTTTATTCAAAATTGTTGTAAAATTCACATTTTGAATTCGGATCAAAGCATCGATCTGATTGAAAATCTTAAAAACGTTAGCCATAAATATAACGTTACCTATTGAAGTCACTTTCCAAGCAACTGTGCTGCACATGTCAAGTGTTAGAGGTTTTCCCCGTCAACTACATAAGTCTCTTCTACTCAAAAATGTCCTATTCATTCCGTGATCTAACGTCAGATCTTTTTCAAATTGTTTTCTATTCCCACTTCTTTTTCAGAAACCAAATTCAGAAAATTCGTGGGAATCACATCGCATTCAGCAAGAGAATATTACATGTGCTACGCACAGAAAATAAAAGTTTTTATTTGTTGTCCGTGCTGCTCAAACCTGTGCTTAAGGTTAATGGATCAGAGTTTTTGGAGGGTGCAAGTCCATGAAAAACAAGCAGAAGACCAACAAACAACCTACATAAAATCTCTCCCCGTTTTCTCTTTGCTTTTCCTGTCGTTCACGTACCTTCACTTATAGCAATCCAAACTTTCACTTTCTTGGTTGGTCTCTCCCTCTCTGTTTCCATCCACACCATTCCACAAGGCCGACTTTGAACAATTTTCCTAAACTTTTCCATTGACAGGTCATTTATACTAAGGCGACTACCTACATCTCCCCACATACATAACCAGACGGCATTAAGATCCCATCACTCCATCCCACCAAAAATACAAAAAATACGTTAGTAATCTAGAGACTTCTTTTAGCATTGGCAGTGGCCTTCTCCCCCTATTTCCATCTATTGTCATGTATATGAATGCCTGGTAGCTTTATTTTGATGCTCTTCTTGCCCATGCATCTTTTGTCATCGCTGGAAGCTGTACATGCATTGCTTTCATCCTTTCACACATGCACAGTCCTTTTACCAAAGCACTTTCTCGAGGTTTTTTGCTTGATTGCACAGAAGAAGAAAATGCTGAAAAGAGTAATGCATTACAATAAACAGCAAGTCAAGCAGGCGGATAAACCAATTCAACTTTTTCTGAACCACATAAATAGCCGGAGAAAATACAAACAATTTATGCAAGAATGAAAAGAACTGCAGTCCTGTCGCTTCTTTTTCATCTTCTTGTTTATTCACAAAAACGCGTGTAAATCTGTCACATGACATGGTTGCGTATGGTTTGTCGGGATTATTCATCACTTTCACTTGGTCCCGAGTTCAGTATTTATAATGGATTTCCTAACTTTTGATTAGTATCAGGAACTACAAAAATTCTTTGATTTATTCAAAACCCATAAATCTTGCAAAATAATATACCCTCTAAATTATTGTTGGTTACATTTATTCGGTCAGATGATTTACATTCTAATGGCAAATAATGTATACAGTATATAGATAAAACTTTCTTTCTAAATCGCGCTTTAAATTTACTGTTTACTGCAGGCATTTACAATAGCTCTTTTACATTCAAGTTCAATTGCATCAATTTTATCCGCTACCACTGTATGTTCTGCATTTTGTACCATTGTCGTTCTCAATGCTGCAATTCCAGGCCAAAAAGTAATATAATAATTAACCCTGGTTCAACATTGAAACTTATAGAAACGCAGGCCCAACGAGTAATCAGTTAGAGTCTCAAACAGTAACATTTATACGTTGAAACTGAAAGATTTCATAATATCAATCTAGAACATTTTGCAACTAAATTAACAGAAAACGTTATATATTGTATTCCTCAATCTAGCATCAATGAAAATTATTTACCATTTTGCATGGCATGTTGCTCGAGCTAGTGTTAGTGTATTGGCGTCGAAAACTTAATTTACAAAATCTTAATCTCGACTTTTGTATAAAAACAGAATTCACGTACCGTACAAATGAAGAACCTCGTTTGAAACTACCTATGCTAAACTAGAGTCTGTGTGAGAATAGAAATATTAATAATAGGATGACACGCCACTGCCAGAATAACTTGATATTTTAAATTCGCCATCGTCATATTCGTTTAGAATCCAATTCCAAGAAAGGGGCGGATTTCATTTTTCCTACCCCTCTTTTAGGATTTTTTCTTATTTGTAAGATAAATGAGAAAATCTTCACCGTAAAGACACCCCACCATTATTCTCAAGAGCCACCACATGTTTCTCTTCCCATCACTCAAGGAGTCCTGTAAGACGCACACGGAATAAATCCACCATTGTATCACTAGCAATATCCTCTTTTAAAAATTTATCCTGTACTTTCACCCATTTCAAATCAGAACCAACTACATCATCCCTTTGCTTCCACTTCCCTTTAATTCGGCAACAATACAGGCTGCTCAAGAAAAAGAAAGTTCAAAGGGGCACACATAAAATATCCCATCTTCGATGTGGTCGTTTCATTAACCGACACCGTAAAATGCCGTTGGCTGTTAGCAAGTCTGCCCATCTCTTTCTGCACTCACTCACGACTACGACCTACATACACATACCGTTTTTTTATTTCTTTTTGCTTTTGCTCAGCTCTCCCTAGTGCAAAGTAGTCCAAAGCTCTCATACTGAATTTCACAGGACATTCTTACAGTCGTCAAAAATGGATACTCTGATACTCATATTTTTCATAAATATGCACTACGCCCTTTTAAAGACTGTCTACGGAGCACTAAAAATTCAGGTCTCATTCTTTGAACAGCAGATCAAATAAGTTATGAGGACGATAATGTCACGATCATGATAATCCTCGCTTACACAAGAGATCGTATGAAGTAGATAGGTACGTAGTTATATCATGTTATCTGGTATGTTTTCCCCTTTTCTCCCTCTTTGTTCACTCAACCAGTCTGTCTGAGTTTTATCCTTCTCGTTTGATTTTTCCTGAGGAAAAATATTCTCATATCATTTCCAGTACGAGTAAGAGACTCTCTTCCTACTTAAGCTTTCATTACTTTATTTCGTCATGAAAGCATCCGTATTTTTCCATTCTCGGCTTTACCCCATTTCACATCTTTTTCCTTTGAGAGAAATTTTTACATTTGGGTTCGATTTTATTCTTAATCATTACATTACATGTCGATAGTGATTTCATTATCAACATACGATATTAAAATGTGCGACTTTCAATAAACCTTCGCTGAGCAAATGTTAAACGAGCACACGAGTAAGTACTGGGGGTGACTGTAATGTAAAGAACCTTTGGACGTCGACTGATCGGAGGTGGTGAAGCAATAAGGTTTTTCTTTTTCATCTTCATATACCTAATTTCACCTCATCTGCACAATCTTTTCCTGCTTTTTTCCAAGGGAGAAAATTTACTTAATAATAATGAATATGCAAAGTGAAAAAAAGATGAAGAACCTCCCGGAATGGTGCGGTATACTTACAGGCCAAATTGTGTGTAGTATCACTGGTGCGGTATAATATATTCATTCTTTTTTCTTCATCTGGCTCTATGTACTTTTTTGAAATTCATGAGTTTGAAAATGAAAATTGAGTTTCTTTCAAAAGACCGCAAAAAGAGCGGAGCGTATATATATGTTGATGCGTTGTTGCGTGCGGGTGTACGGTTACGGTTGTCGTCATCGTCTTTCAACAGTTTCACCTAAAAATAAATCCTTCCGTAATAGGTCCGCTATTAAGTCAAATATTGTAAAAATGAAACAAGCCAAGAGCAGAGTTGGAAGAAGAATGAAAACAATCTAAAAGGGAAGAGGAGCCAAATTCTTTCCTGGGTTGATGGCTGGCTATTCTCCGCGTTATGTGGAATGAAAAAAACATTAAATAAACTCAGAGAGAAAATACATTTTTTTTGGTAGTTTCTGGGGAAAGTGATTCTCAAAAAATCATCATTTCATTGCAATGTGTCATGTTATCATCCTACAAACTTGATCATGAGAATGATCATGGAGGCACCATCCTCGTGGAAATACTTTGTACTTGATTTACACAAGCAAAGTAATATGGCTGCCATTTCCAGGAAAGACGAAATGGCTTTGATTTGAAGTTTGATCATCATCAAAACAAAACGAGATGACTTAAAATGAAAAGATCAAGAGTACAACATGAAGGTCATCATTTACTTTCAGAGAACTTGTATAAAGAGAATGCTCTTTACATTCTTAAGCTCCGTCGGAGTCGAAATAAGTTGGGAGTATTTTTTCTCAAAAAAAGTATTGAAAGTTTTAGTTATGTAAATGAAAACGAATATTTCTCGGGTTGAAAAACTTCTGGCTTCAAACAGCAACCTTCCGATATTTTTTTCTCGTAGCATAACGTTTCCCATTAAATGTTCTTTATAAAAAAAGAGAAAGCAAAGGAAGTCAGATGAAGAGAAAGAGATGGATCAAGATGAGTTGATGATAATGAAAAAAATCAAAGACACTATGATGATCATCATCTCCACCGTCATCAAAAACAGCATTCAAGCCGGCTGGCATCATTACCATTGCTCCTGGCCCTTTCCATGTAATCAAGTTGAGCAGGTAAATTAAAAAATGCAAAGTGCAGAGAATGAAAATGTATATGGAAATGAGTCTGGAAAAGAGGGGGAAAGTTTAGAAACTACAGACAGACAGACTATAGTAAACCTTTTAATACAAATGAGCGAATGCTTAGCAATTTTTTTTTCATCTCGGCAAGCAAATGAAAACAATACGTTTTCTAAAAGGTTTTGAACTGTTGATTTTCTCTACATAAGAAATTTTGACGAGGATGATGATGATGATGGTGATGATGAAAGGGAAGAAAAATTCAATATATTCCATTTTCTAGCAAAAACTCTAGAAAATTAAGTACTTACAGTGCCTGTCTCCTACTAAGAAGCTAAAGAAAGGCACATAAAGTAAAATAAGCGTAAACCTACGTTCCAACTCCTACTCTCCGGCTGCGGCAACAATGCACAATGCTTTTTCGTCAAAAGTCTGTTGCAGTATGTTTTTTTCTGCAAGTCTTCAGGACAGAGCAAAACACCATGTAAGGTTTTATTCTTCCCTTGTACTCCTTTAAGCAAGTTACTTTGGTGGAAAAAGGCAAAGGTAAAAATAGGAAACCGGTAGTATATTAGTATTTCCTTTTCCAATCTCGTTTTCCTTTTTTTCGACGGGCAGAAAGGATGTAAAGGTAGGGAAGTCTCTTTGTTAGTTTCTCTGTAAGTCCACCAAGTTTAGTCAATGGAACCGACAGGAGTACAATAGCTGTGTACATCGACGACGACGACGACGTTCAAGAGATGAAAACGTGTTTTTCGGAGAAAGTAGTAAAGAAACGTTTCTTTTTATTCCAATTCTTATTTTCCCTCTGCTCCTTAAACTGAATAACCATGTTAAGTTACATAAATAAGTTGCAGCTGTATAACAATAATGGCATGTTACTGTGTGTGTAGTCAAGTTTGCTTTTCTACATTTTTGGGAAAGGAGGAGAGAAAAAACTCTTTTTTCGGCTTGTCTCTTTTTACCTCGTCCAACCGAACTGTTTATTTATGGCGACTGTGGAGAAGAAAAGCATCAAGAAAGTTAATTGGAGAGTTGGTTCCAGCTTGTTCATTGAAACACGGAGTATGACTCCCTCTCTCTCTCTCTCTTTTCTCCTAATCCTCCTCCATCGTTATGTATCCAAACAAAATGAAACCCAACCCGGAAAAGTAGATTTACTCTTTTTCTTTTTAAAACTTTTCTCCTCTTTCTATCCGTTGCACAGGGGCAAAGTCTTTTTCTATGTAGCCACGCGCGAGATGGATAGTAGGATTAAAAAATTTCTATTTACTAAAAAAATAAAGTTTTTTACAAGATGACAATGATACGCTGCACTTGGAGAAGATCGTGATCATGATGACAATAACACTTTTCAAAAAAAAGAATCTTACAACTTATTCTCCCTACAACATGTATTATCCTCACCAAACAGACAAGAAAATAGAGAAGGGGTTGTTGGCAGCTCAAGGAAAGTAAAGGGTTGAAAAATAGCCTTATTTTTCGGCCGAGACATAAAGTGATGTAATGTTGTACGTAAGTAGCCGCGTATTTATTGATCCATTTTTAGAAACATGTCAAACAAGATGTTTTTTGGGTTGAGTATCTACATATGGTACATTCTGTTGGGACATTGTAGAGGAAAGAAGGAATGAAAAGCGAGATTACGAAAAAAATCTAACCAAACCAGGATGCATCACGACAACAATGGAGGTGTACGTGATGCTCGAAAATCAAATACGATTACTCGAGAATTTTTCCATCTCTCTCTCTCTCTCTCTCTCTGGATTTGTCTGGCTGACGAAGAGCAAGTAAATATATCCTGAGTTTGTTTGTGAGCTTTTTTAATTAACAAAGTGTAGCTCGAGGCAGTATAGGAAATGCTTTGTTTTGTGGGTAGTTTATGCAGGAACTGTGTGTGCATCACTGTTGTTTTCGAAAGTTAGTAGCTTGTTTGCTACTGCACCAGCAGCAATAACTACTGTTTTCTCTCTGTTGATGTTCACGATCACCCGCATCACCGTCAGAAACAAAAAGCCAACAGTTTGAAAGTCATCATTATCAGGCAGTAGCATGAGTTCCATCTCATCTCCGTCTTTCAAAAAGATTGAGTATGCATACAAGTTAATGCATTTTTAGATGAGGGAGATTAATTTACATTTTTTTCATAAGGCTAGGACTGGAGTTGGCAAGTAAAAAAAGGAATTCCAGAAGGAGCTTAGGTGTTGTCAGATACAGCGTTGTTGAAAGTAAGACACAAGTTTTTTAAAAAAGTTCAAACAGAACAAGTAAATATGTATTTTGAATTATAAATGAAATCGCGAGTGTGCATATTTATCAGTAGTAGTGTATGCCTACATGCAGTGTACCGGCTCCCTCATCCCAAATACATATATCGGTCAGTTAGGTAATTTATAATAAAAATGTAAATGATTTCTGATTTGTTTGCTGTTTCCCCACTCCCGCCTTCCCATTATCTAAAGATGCCTTGCAGCAGCGTTGTCGAGAGTCGAGAGGAAATTAAGCAGCCAAAAATAAACAAAAACAAACACGCCACTCTTCCAGCGCAGCGTAGTGTTTTAGGCTACCTATTATTATTACCTATGCAAACGAATAATACAAAACATACTTATGCTCTAGTCATTCCGCCTCTAACTAAACTAAAAATACGGCATTGTATTATTTACACACATACCCACAACTTTGAATGTTGTTGGTATCTTACCCACTACTGTGTTTGACCATTGATCATTTTGACAAGCAACGTTCATTAAATGCTTGATTAATCCTGTACACAACTTTTTTGCTTGCTCCATCCGCTCATCAGGCAGTGTACGACACAGAAGAGAAAACAATGTAACTTGAGCCACCCCACGGCTTACTGACACGGTAATGGACAAAGATGTATAGTACTCACATAGTATTAAAGATGCTTTGTACAATACTTCAAAACAGTCGTATTAAATGGCTACTTATAAAAACCTACGTAATCAGCTAATTAAAAAAGCTATAGAAATCCATCTGGAAGACTGGTGGACATTTCTGATAACTCCCCACAAATATATTGTCCTACTCAAACACGAAGCAACTAACCTTAATGGACACATACCCAACTAACAATTTTGTCACAACTTCCGTCCTCCATGTTTGTTCCTTTCCACCCATCTTTTTACACACTCCAACGTTGTGTAAGTATAACGTTATTTTATCATTGTCATTACTACTGTGGGTGTATATACGCAACTGTTTATGTCCAACCACCTTGTCGTGTAATAACGTCCATTTATCCCATATTAAATTCATGAACACGTGCATTTTTAATCCTTTTCTTGTTCCTTCTCTCTCCCCCTGACTATTACTTCATGTCAGACAAAGAGATGAGCCGAGTCTAGACTTTTTTTCCTTCTGCGAAAACATATTCATTCATAATAGCTGCTGTCTGTTACTGTGTTAAAGGTCAATTAAACCCATTATTACTCCAACAAACTAAAAAACTTTTTTCATTATTTCCTTTCCCGAACACGGCGAGTATAGCCTAACGCACATATTACATTTTTGTCAGTCTAGCCCCGCAAGTTGCGCAGCAAACGCAGTCGTTCAACCACGCACCCAACTTTAACTACACTTTCCATTTTTGAACCCATTCCCCGCACACGGCAGAAATCCGCGTAAAATTTCCGTAATTAAATTTTCAAATGGAATGAATATAATGAAAATGAACAATGAACCGTTGAGCAGATTTTTGTTTCCAGCTTAATACATACAATTTTGCTTCACCCTTTCTGTACAAGCTGTTATTTTGCGGATTAAACATTTTGAATAGGCAGTTCTTAGCCCTTCTCTCTGTCCTCTGCACTCGTAACGCACATATGCGGCGTACCTATTATTGCAGTTTTTGACTGCAAAATAAAATGGCTCTGGAAAAGGAAACGTTTTTTTCTCTTATTGAATATAAGATAAAACCTCCAGTTTATTCTGTAATACGTTTCCCTTTCACAAAAAATGTCTCTTTCACTTTTGCCTCTCTGCTGTGTGTGTTGGTGCGCTTTTGCTGCGTGTTAATTAAACCCCCTGCCGACATGTCGCCGGTACAGTGTCAACGAAAATAATACAGCCCTTTATTTAAAACACGCAGGCAGGCACACAACCTAATACAAAAGGCTTTTATTTTTATCCGCTCAGTATACACTACAACCAGGGTCGTTTCAAAGAGAGAATGATTTTATTGCATGCTTTTATTATTTACCACTAAATACTTTGCTTGTACCAAGCGTGGCATCCTTGCTACGAGCTAATGATAGTACGGTGGCACTTCTTTCACTCTTGTGCTCTCTTACTCTTTCGTTGGGAAAAATTAATGTCTTTTCTATGTAAATCTGTCGAGAAATACATCACGGGCTTTAAGTGGAAAATGCTCACCGTCGTGTAATAAGCAGAGGATTTTACAGTAGTTTGCTGTTGAGCTGCTGCTGAAGCTGTAACTCAATGTGAGTGTAACTGACACGGGGGATGACTGACTGAGTGAATATGTGAGTGATGTAGTGGATGTGTGTGTTTTTTGTAAAGCAGATGAATTGAATTCACAAACACACACGAGGAGAGAAATAGAGACAGAAAGATAGTAAGCAAAGTAGTACACAGTGCATTACCATTCCTCTTATCAAAACTCTTCTGAGTCTTAGTGATTCTGTTGGGTTGAATTTCTGCATACACAAGTTTTTTTGTGTAACGTACAAGCATCATCATCATCATCATCATCGTGTTGATCATCATTAATAGCGTCAGGACCGTCATCATTCTCTGTTCCTCTTATGATGTTCTTCTTCTATAAAATGCGGGTGATCTTTCTATTAATGCCCCAAAGTACTACGCACACATACACACCAGTTTACATTCCTCCTACCTTCACTGGAGCACTCTCAAATCTGATACGTTGCTCAGTGAGTTAGAAAGTACTTGTACTACACTGAACTGCCTATGACGACGAGGATGATGGAGCTTTGGATTGGAATTGTGCTTATAGAATCAGAATGAATAAGCGTCGTCGTCGTCGTCAACACAGGAAAATAGACTGAAAGTATGCGGAATGGCACGCTGGCAAGGTCTATCAAAGATCAGCTATTTAATCTAGCCTCTCTTGTTTGCTGCCTTTTCACTGGAGCTCCTAAATCTCTGAAGCTGCATGCCACAAAAACATGTCTACTTAAAACGTACTACTATTATAGTGATGGCAAGTACAACAGCATATGCACAAGAAGCAATAATGAGGATAAATGTTAATGTTTTTGGCTCAACGGATCATTTATAGCAGAGTATGCACTGGAAACAGTAGTCGATAGTGTGGGTACAAGTGCACATACCTACACCTACCCACGCACAAAACAAGCTATAACTGGATTTTTTGTTTTTGCTCCGGCTTGATAAAATGATGATAATGATGAGACTGATGGAAGAATCCTCAATGAAAAGGAAGAAACCAAAGCCGTGAACCCAGAACAAGAAGCACATACCTTCACGGCACGTATGCCATATATTCTGGAGGAAGCAAGCAGTACTCCAGTCCAATACAGGAAAGAAAGGGGTTAACAACTTAAAGCAATAGCGGCTGCAGCAGCAGTATCAGCATCGATTTCAATTTCAATCTGAAGAAGCAGCAGTCGAGTGAAATATCGCTGGATTTGACGTACTAATAAGTTTTAGCTATAATTGATCCACGACTACTACCACTTTCTACTACTTCCACTCAACTCAAAAGGCAGACTCTCGATCATGTCTGTGCATAATGCATTTCATTTTCAGCGTACTTTTAGGTTCGTACTACTAGTGTTCCGCTCAGCGCTACTGAAGGTAATAGTGTGGAGCGTCTTGTCTTGTTTGGCAAAACTATTTGGTGTTTTTTTCTTATCTATTGATCAATACACGTATTTTGGCTCCAGGAAACCAGGCTAAACAAGACAGAGGGGGAGAGAGAGATTCCATGTAATGCTGCTGAACATTCCCTCAAAAAAGAAAAACGAAATTACATTGATTACACAGATGAGTATATTTTCTCTTTGAAAGTATAAATCCCCATCGGAGAAGTTGCTTGTTGTTTTCATGAAATATTGTGGCATTTTTGCGTTCGCCTGTTCAAAATTTTTCAGTCGCCAAAAACCCTAAATAATGTGTTTTTCTTGTTACAGATCAATACCAGTCCTGTACTCTTCGCAGCTTACACTTCATGTTCCTTTCGGGAAAAAGGCGGAAGTTGGCAAGTGGCAAAAAATAACAGGAGTGCGTTTAAGTGTATGTATAAATATTCGGAGGAATGTAGAACAGAACAAAGTGTTCACACACAGCTAATATGTGTCATTCATTCGATATTATTTTACTTGTGAATATTTTCCGCCTATCACGCTACCGACACGACATAATAAATCCCCCAGAGACCGAAGCTCTACCATTACACCCAATAACACCGCATTCTAGCAATTTCACTCTTTTCCTTCTTCTGCTCTTATATTCATTGACATATTGATTCCTCTACCTATATACTCCACAGGAAAAAACTGTTACTACCACCCGCACCGGCCTAATTCTTTGACTTTTTTATTTTAAAAACGACTCCGAATGCCTTTTCTGAAGGACATAAGAGCCAAAATTGAGCAATTTATTTGTACGTTTGATTATTAACTTTTTCCCTTGTT
>JAHZNE010003975.1:0-35844 GCA_027744055.1 Callyntrura sp. NNG-2020
CTTATGAAGAGAAACGGTATTTAAACGATACTTGTGTAGGTAATATATGGTCAGGGTGGTAGAAAGTGTGCTATGAAGACTTGTATTTGCGAGATTGGATCGGGGAATCCTAAAAATAGCAGGTTGCTTGAGTCTGTAGGCATGGAATGGTGTGTGGAAACTACTTTTACGACTTTCATGGTGAATTGATGATGAGACCCTCCAGGTTGGATGGAAATGTTAGTTAAATTTGTAATATGGGACGCCTACACAGTGTCTGGTTTAACACAAAATGTTATGCCACGGTGTAAGTGACAGATTCGTGGGTGAGGAAGAGACTGGAGTCTTACGTGGATATAAATAAAGTATGCTTCCGTAAACTATATATATTTAAAACTTACCTTTACTTTGGTTGCTGTTTTTTCTAGATTGACAGAAGGGTGATACGTATACTGGGGATGAGACCGCGTTTAGAACATGCCGGCTCCGACGTTCGCTTGACGATAACAAGTACCTGTTTAAAACTCACAAGCCTTGATACCGGGGCTGTGATTGCTGTTCATGATATGCCAAATATATCATTTGCCTCTGGAGGCGATGCGGTAAGTGAAAAAAAAAGTTTCACACACACATATATAAACGCAATTAACGAATGGGATGCTTGCGGATGTTAAGGAATGTGATATGAGAGGTGGGAGATTTTATCAATTTTGTTTTTCTCTCGAATTCGTGCGTTGGGTCGTGTTTAGACGATGCTGGATTTTGTTGCTTACGTGGCCAAAGACGCGATTGTTGGACGAGCTTGTTTTGTGCTAGAATGTGGGAGTGGATTGGCTCAGGATGTGATCACAACCGTTGGTCAAGCGTTTGAGCTTCGTTTCAAAGAATATTTACAAAAACGACCTCCTCCACCGCGGTAAGGAGACTTTTATTAAATATTAGAGTTTGGGATTTTAAAATAGTTTCAGTGTACTTGTGTGGGAAGAAGGGTTGTGGGGGTGAAGTAGAGAAGATTATATAAAGTGTAGGAGTTTTGGGCCTCTTGGCATTGAAACGGAGTATGAAGATGACTTATGGAAGAATGTTTATTTAGCAGAGTACCGATGGATGACCCTGAGTATTATAATGATCTTCCTGGCAAGGTCCCTCCGGATATTCAAGCCACGGCGAATGCAGAAAGCAAGGATAAGATTCAAAATGTGTCGGCGAAAAATAAAAATGCAACTTCAAGCAGAGCCAAAGAGCCCCCGCCACTAAACTTGCATTCCACTTCTGACAAAGGTGCGTGTATTCACAATATGAATTGTCATATTTATAAATTAATAAATTGAATGACTTGAATTTTTATATTGAATTTAATTTGCTTTCTTTCAGAGCTTAGCGTAAACTTAATTGACTTTGAAGCTCCAACACCACCTGCCTTTGGTCCTTCTGTGGAGGATAAACAACTGGACTCATTTTTATTACCAGGATCTGAAAATACGAACGGTGCTAATAATTTAGGTGCTGCTGGGGGGCATGCTAATTCGGTTATGGGAACTGGTCTAGGGCTTCCCAACTCCCCAAGTCAACCTCCACCTAAGGATCCTTTCGATATGCGTAAGTTGATTGTATACTTAGTGTTATACAGGCACTCTCATGTAAATATTAGCTTCCGGCCAAGTTTTGACCTTATGTAATGTTTATCTTGCAGAGCCGTTTGCTGCGTCTCTTCCACCGTCTATTCCAGCGGAAGTTGTTATCGATCAAAGGCGATTACTGGAAGGCGAGGACTGGTTCCACGGCACTGTTAGCCGCGGAGAGGCGGAAGAACTTTTAAAACACGTAAGTTGAACTTGTTGGTTTAACTTTGAACAAACCGGTGGTCAAATAGATGTGTGTTTTTGTAGACTTTTCTAATTTAATTTTCTCTTATTTACGTAGGATGGAGATTTTCTTGTGCGTGAGTCAATGGCCTGTCCAGGACAATTTGTTCTTACAGGACTACAAGGGGGTTCTCCAAAGCATCTTCTTTTGGTGGATCCAGAAGGAATTGTAAGATTTTATATCTCTTTGGTAAACCCAATAATGCCATAAAAACTATTTTCTCATAATAGAAATTTTTAATCTGATGTAATTTTTGAAATGTGCAGGTTCGAACAAAAGACCGAACTTTTGACAACGTGATTCATCTTATCAAATACCACAGCGATAACTGTTTACCCATCATCTCTGCCGAAAGCATGGTTCTTCTTCGAACCCCAGTACCACGAGTCATATCATCCTAAAAACAAAACAAACACAGAAAACATGTATACAATCAGCACAAACTATTATATTGTATTTTAAGATTTAAGATGCAGATTTATTAGGTATTTAACAATACAACCCAAATACCACAAACCTCAATTTAATGATACGCTATAGAATAGTCTGTTGGTGATGAAAACTGTTTCGCAAGAGAGTCTATATTGTTGACTACACTGGATGTATTTTAATGCCCCATCTATATATTTGCTAATATTGGTAGTAAGTATATTATCAACTCCCTATTAAATCTCTTGGATTACGACTAAACAGCCAAGCCTCTTTCTCATCAAAAGGAAGTTTCCCTATATATATTTGTTTTGAAAAGAATACTGTAATACTTAAGAAAGAGGCTAAAAATGCCGACAGAGTGAGTTAATATACAAAAAATCCAGTTGTTGTTAGTAGTTTGTGCTTTGAGAAAAATAGGTTGCTGCGAACCTGAGCAAACTACAATTTTTCAGTGTTCCCAAAATGTACCTTTTACTACAGCAGAACATTTTTAAATCTCCCACTAACTTTCATGCACTATTATGGAAAAAGATGTATACAAAAATGTCTTTTATATGTGGTAAGAAACTCGTCGTGTCAATACATACATACGCAAGTATACCTTTTTAAAAATTGAAATTCTGCTCTTTTTTGGTAAACGTATTTCCTTTCCAAATTGATTAACTCACACACACACAACAACAAAACGAAAGAGCTATGCCATAATATTTAAAGTATAAATATATATATAATGTACACGTATATCGGTATATCACGTATGTGTTGTGGCACCTGTGAAATGTCATCAACTTTTAGAAGTATAATTTACATGTACATTTCGATCATATATAGGTTTATATACTGCACGCAAAAAAATGTTTGACTCTTCTTGCGCATACCTAATATGTAAAAAATGCAATCGTATTGTTAAAAAAAAGTGAGCGTTTGGCATCAGTGTGATGTTTCTTGTGGATGTTGGAGTTGGAGAAGACTTCACAAATAAACTTTAAAATATAAATATATATATATACCTTTGGAACTGAAAGAAATATAATACTTGAGACTGTAACTCACCTGTTATATAATATTTGTATAGAGAACGTAATGATTTATGAGATGTAACTCTCAGTGAAAACGTGTATTACGAATAATTAGTTTTAAACTACAAATTAAAGATTTTTTCTTGGCTCATCAAGTTTCTTCCGTGAGAGAAAGGAAAACCTTATACAAATTACTTTTTTTCAGTATGTCTGTACTGTTTTTAAATTTTTTATTATTGTTTCGTTAATTTTTATCCATAATGACGGTTGCGTTCAGATTATAAATGATTTATTTGTTTTTTCTCTCGCTCTCTGAACCAGCTTTCAAGAAAGATTCGAAAATGCTTCTTGAGTATTTTTTAAAACGAAACGTTTTTATGAAACCGCAGGGATCTGAATGAAACATGTAACAAAAATTGAAAGTATGGCAGTGGTTACTTTCAGTGGTCAATGTGTTTACGGTATTAGGTTAATACTAATACTTATAAAAAATAATTGATTACGTATATATGGTAAGTCCTTTTGTACTACCAAAAGGCTTTTCAAAAAAATCCATTATTTCGATAAAAACTTATTATATATATAATCATGAATGTTTACAAACCTAATGTACGCATACGTGCTTTCGTGGTATTTTCACCAACAATAGTATTTACAAAAATAAAAAAAAGTATAACATTGAATTTGTAGTGTACAGCGCAACTTTGTGTAAACGAACCACACGTATACTTAAGCCAAAATTTTTCACCTTTCCTAATGTAATTTCGTAATAAGTACAACAAAACTTGAAAAGGACGTTTAAAAAATTACAACAGCAGTTTGCGTTTAAGTACAACGTAAAATGTAAAATCAGAAACTTATTTTGTCAAGTAGCCACTAATGTGGAGTTTTCGTTGAATTACCTTTTGCTACTACTACGGTTGTAATACCACCGAACCGAAAGTAAATTCGGACAAGTAATAATTGTTGTTTTCCTTGAAAACATCAAAATGTTGACAAAATTTTTAACTCTGCACTAATAATGAATTTTTTTATACGGATCCCGCAAAGAATACTTTATGCGTCTGCGTCAGTAAGTCGAGTCAGTAGTCGGTCCTCTGCTTTATTTTGATAGCTTGTTTAAAACTTTAGTTGGTAAGAAAGTTTTCAGGTATATTAGCAATTTATGAGCTACACACGTGCAACTTTAATTTTCAAGCTAGTTATTTTCAATCTTCTCCGAAAAAAAGATTCTATAATATAGTAGTGACATTATTTTTAAAAAAATTGCATAATATATTAACGTGTATGTAATGTGCATAACCAGAAATCGTGATATTTTTTTAAAAACAGATAATTTAAATCTGCTACCGTCAATACTAATGTTTTGCTTATCATGTCATATATAAATATTTCGTGTTGTTCATGTAATAAGCGGTAAATGTTATACATATAGTTAATTATAGGCGTAACGCGAACGCGTAGAAAGCAAACTAAATTGTTCAATATAATTTTATTGTATATTTATATTCCTCCGTTGCTACATATTTCCGCTGTGTCCCCTGTATGCTAAATTATTAGTTACGGAAAATAACTTTCGTTTATTTCTGCCGCTCTTCTTTCCTGTAATGAACCTGCCTGGTGTTTTTCATGCAAGAAAGTCAGAGAAAAATGGGCAAAACATGAAGAAATTTTTACTTGCCATACATATAATATATATTTAATGATAGAACTTAACATTATTCGTTAATTGTATACAATATAATATATATAGGTATGTAAAATAACTACTACCTACAGACAGTTTCTACTAAAAACTACACCACGATAAACATAGACTAATGTTTTTAGCACTAATACATGTTTAGCATTTCTGGTAGTGAGTCATTTAATAAAACAATTTATTTAGGCAAAAATATATTATATAACGTATTAGAAAGTTGTGGAATGTTTAAGATTGTTTGAAAAACGTTGAAAAATTATTGTCATTGCCCGTTGCAATTTATATACCTTATACCATATACAATGTTTACTTTATTAAAAATATGTCATAACACACTTTTCCAATTGATTGTCATTTCTTCCTTTCGAGGAGCTGCCACGTTTCACTCGTTATTTGTCGTCATCATTTTTTTTGTATTTTACAAAAACGTCACATCAAGAACACATCAGGACGTATTTTCCTGTCACTCTCCTCATAAAACAAAACAGTTAATAATAAATTTGTCGTCATCATTTTTTTTTTGTATTTTACAAAAACGTCACATCAAGAACACATCAGGACGTATTTTCCTGTCACTCTCCTCATAAAACAAAACAGTTAATAATAAAATTAGTTGTGTTGACTAGACTAGTATTATTGTATCTCATTCTACCACTTTTAAAAATTATTGGTAATTGATTGGATTAAAAACAAAACAAACAAAAAACTCAACAAAATCGCAATTAGGCCATACACGTAAAGTTAGGCGCAGGTATAGCTATAAAATGTATTAGTCATTAATGGGTTAGAACTGGCCAGAAGTAGATTTCAATCAAAAAATCTTTCGCAACATTATCTCGAGAAAACTTTAAACCAAAACATCATAAATCTACATCAGAAGTACGCATATACTTGCCACATATTCAATATATGAAACCCCCGTTTTATTTGTAGGGTGTGTAGTATAAAATTGTACAGGTTACAAGGATCAAGCATTTCACATTGATAAAAAAATGGACTTTTTGTAAGGAAATAGATGCTAGAGCAAAAGGTTTATAATAGCACGACTTTTCAATTAGTGATACTAATGCTCTGCACGAGGAATCTTGTGTCCGCGGTGGAAAAGGTCATCCTTAGAAAACTACTTAACGGATTTGGATTCACTGGTCGGTCTGTACACCGGAAGAATGGTGGGGAAGCGTTCTTTTGAGCCACGAGATAGTGAGCCAGCAGGGTCATTTTCCCCGCGGAGTGGATACGTTGCAATTAAAATGGGAACTTGAAGTTTTATCTTTTTGTTGAAACTCTTTGGAATCACAATAAACTGTACAAACCATCATCAAAAAGGCAAGTTATTAAAATTGTGAAATATTGATCAGAGACACGCAACATTGTAGTGTTACGGAAGAGGGACAGAGGGAGTAAGAATTTATCATACTTACAAATAACTCGTATTGGATTCTAATCAAGTTGCAGCCTCTAAGATTTGTAGGTGGTAACGGTGGTACAACCAGCTTTTCATTAATCCATTCATCCTTATGGCCATTTTTGATTTTACCCCTAGACAAAGTTGTTAATTCCCGCCTCTCTGTATGAACAACTTTTCCTCGGGCAGTGTATTGAATTGTCTACAAAAATAGAAACAGATTAGATTTACAATAAAATGCGGCACTTTTACATGATTTTTGCAGTTTATTCAACTATCATAAAAATTCATACCTCCGTTAAAATAGCTTCCGTTGATTTTATTTCCACGCGACTATTGTTCGTTACGGAAGCCCAAATGTGAATCTTTTCCCCAGGGATGTACCCTCCCTTTCCTAATCTCAACCTACACTTTACGGTACCTGTAGAAGCGCATGGCATGCCCAGTTTGTGTTCCATTTCACAGTGGAAGGGTTGCTGTAAACATACAGGTTGGAAAACGCTGTCAGCTTTTTATCATAAGTTAATAATACTAGACAGACATAATCGAAAGGGCTTGGAATTATATTTAGAAAAAAACCACCCCTGCATGCAACCACTAATGCATTAAAACTTTAATGTATGAGGTGATTTTTTACTAAACACCCAACCGAGTTTTAAATTAAAATTCGTACGGCTACAACAGGTTTTAAGTAAGTTAAATAAAAAATACAATGCAATTACACACACATACCTATACTGTCTCAATTTATAATTTATTTCCTGTACACGTCCTTGAATAGATTTCAGTTCATTAAACGCTAAAGCCTGTTCTGACAATGAAATGAACTAAAGCCTTACTTGATTCACCGAGTAGCCTCATTCGGAAATCTATGTAGTTTTCCTTGTCATACACACGCTCTTGACCTCGGCTTCTTAGACGAACGCATCCTTCTCCGAGGATGTGTAAATAAAGACCTAAACAAATAGAAGAAAATCAGGAACTAATTAGTTGATTACGTAGTTAATGAAAATTCATTACATACTGCAAAAATCATGAAATGTATTTTACAGGAAAGTAGTTCAATGAATTATACATTTGATAAAATCGCTTTGTGTTGACACCATCATTCATTGTCATTCATTCATGTTTTTGTATCATCTACGAAGGAGATTTTTTCCAAATTGTTCATATCTAATCAAATTGTACATCAGAAGAAGTGAGACCAACTTTCCCAGTTCTCACCTCCAATAATTTGATTGCCATATTATTCATGAGCGGCAAACCTCTTCTAATGAGAGCCTTATCAGTGATAATTTTAAGTCGAGTAAAAGTGGTTAATGTACCTTGTCTTCAAAGCTGACGACACTACACCACCACGTCAGAAAACGGGAAAGATTGTACATATCAGTCGAAGACAGCAAAGGCACGACAGCACAGATATCATCGTTGAGGTACATTAACTGAAAATGGAACAGGCTACATGCGGATTCACTACTTCAGACAAACTCGTAATACTACCTTGTTAGCACTTTTTTATGCACATTATTTCCGGCTTTTGGTGATCATTTAGACAATATTCTGTTGAAGTACTGAACCACAATCATGGGGAATGATCCACTTTTCTTGACCTTCAAAACGCCCTTTTTTATTGTTTAAAGCAAGTAATAAATGACTGCCGGGTACCCTGCTACTTATTATTACTTTCTTTGAATTAGTCGCAAGAGAATTGCATTCAACATGTGCCTACGGATATAAATCAGCTCTCATATATTGCATTCACTTTCACACGTTACCAGAATACCTCTATTTCACTTTTTTCTTTAATTTTACCTTTAATCGCATTATGCATTGAAACGAAAATAAAACGTGCTTAAAATGATAACTGCTGACTTTTATGCTGCTAAATAAAGGATAAAGAATAATAATTTTAAATGCAAGTCGTAAATCAATTCAATTTCACTGAATGCTTTTTCTTGGGAAGTATTTATGTTAGTCTCGTTTTTATATGTAGAGTCCTTATTTACATCAAGTCTAAAATGGTCCATTTATCTATATATCTACCATTATTACCGTGTGTAGAGTAATGGTAAACTCCTTTCAACAATTTTCATCTGCTCTATATTTACTAATATCAATCTATACTAAATCTTAATTGACTGCGTCATCATCGCAAGAATGTGGGGTGGGTCAAACATTGTTAAACCCATTTTTACATTATCGTCCATCCATTTCTACTAATAAGTCCTTAGCAATGAAAGAACAAATCAGTCTCATTCTCCTGTCCGTTGTATTGGTCACTTCTCTTGTAAAAAAAATATTTGCAGATGATGTGATTCTTCTGCCTATTGTAACAACCTTGTGTGTTCTCTGTCTCAAATATTTTAGTGTTAGTTTGACATTGATCCAAAAGAGATGATTTCATCCATCGTAGTTTATGCCTCTCATAATAATATATTTGAGCCATGCGATATGACTCCATACATTTACACACACATCACAATCGTTCGTAAGAAAATCTATTACCTAATTGTGTCCTTCTGGCTTGTGATCAGATTTTTTGTACGTTTATTGCCTTTCCAATGTAAGCTTGATATGCACAAGATTTGAATACTCAATTTTTATGTTTTCAGACAGGAATCGACGAGACTGAAATGCAATACCTGCTTGATGTAAAATCGTCTAAAAGACAAATAAATTTATTCTGAGAATCATCGAAATCACATTGCTTTGCTCTACATGGACGCTTACACTACGTATAACTTACTGATGATGATGGCCATAAAAACCCTCCCTTGACTGTGAAGTATCTTCTTCAAAGCTAAAATACTCCTACGCAATTCATCTAATTTTTTATTCGTATACCTACACCGTCTTTCATTTCATTTTCGTCACTCGGGCATATATACACAGCGAGTATACAGTTTTTTTATCACTGATGACGGTCATTGTCAAATGATGAATAAATATTGTATTTGTGTGCCATTAAATTTCACATTAGACTGTGACGTGTAGGTTGATTGCTACATCACTTTCAAACTACTAACGACTTGCATGAACTTGAATCTTAAAGATCGCAAAACGTCACACACACACATAAATATAACCCTTTTCACAGAGATAACATATCCTTTTTATCTCATAATCTCATCTCTGTGCAGTTTGTTCAACAGGGACTCCACTAAATCAAGAGAGGTGTAAAATACCTCTTATTAATGGCACTAAATCAAAAAATGACACTAATGTTTGCATTATCTCATAAAATATTAATTATTTAGTTGAAATGGATACACATACATGCGTTTACACGAGCAATCCGTGGGAGGGTTGTGTCAATCTGCCCGAGCTGAACATCAAACAGTGCCTCTAATCTTTATATGCACGCCCATGCACACATCATGTAAATAATAATAGGAAGTGCACAAAATAATTTAAAAGTTACTCTCGCACAATGGCAAAGAAGAACGGTAACTGTCGCTGACATTATGGCGGTGACGAGTATAAATGACATTTATTCAATCTAATTATGCACCAGTAAAGAGAGCACAACAGTTATAAATTTTTCAAAATTATTCTCATCCACTCTCTTGTTTATCGCGATTGATTAAATGTGGTTCACATTATTTTATTCTTATTCTTTAATAAAATTGTTATACTGCATTACTACAATGGCTAAAGAAGGGTTGTGCGATAAGAGGAAGGAGAAAAAAAATGACAGTATCACAAAAGGAAATGCCAGCTGCGGGCTAACGTATTTGCCCATTCTACGACGATAGAACAATACAGTTTCTGTGAAAAATAACCATTTCTCGTTCTCGTGATAGGAAATGCCACCCGTTATTTTCTTTAAGAGATAGCAACACAAACTATGCACTAGTGTTTTACTTTAATCACATCACATTGGGTTACCACCGGATTCGGCCATTAAAGACCGTAATAACACGCGTATAGATGCATAGGTATGTAGAAAACGGCAGAGGTAAGTATGAGAACTTGTATTTTTCAGAGGATTTAATGCGCAAAAGAAAGAAAAATGCATACTAAACTTGAAATGTTAATTCAACAATGCTTGCAAAACTTGCAAGATATGCTAACAGCTTTTTTTGTACCAAACTTGGCAAAAATTTCTAACAATTTGATAGGAGTACAGTTTTGTGAAGTACTGTAATGCTTAAAAACTTACCCAAAACAGGCGTGTCATCCTCCAACTCCACAAGTACTCTTCCCGTCAAAAACTGTCCGGGGAAGTAGAGAAGACTTGGATTGTCAAACAGGATGAGAAACTTCAACAATTTCCGGGACATTATGATTTATAAGATTAAAGGCTGGTAGTTTCAAATTCAAACCACGAAAACAGTCACAACAAGCCACGCACAACGTAATACCCGTGTAACCTTATTTGCAGGAATGATAATCAACGCAACACGAGCAAACCTTGAACCGAACCGTCGTCGTCAAAAGAATTCGAAATATGTCGCGGTTTTTTCCAATATTGTCGACGGTCGACTTTCCTGCTGGGGCGCGAAAATTTTATCTTACTTTTGGTAGATGTAATTCTTGAATGAAACACTTTCAGAAGATTTGTGACTATCTTTCCACGGAATTATGAACCGCACTCGTGCGAAACGTGTCACTGCCAGAGCACTGAAGTTATACAATATAAGCGTAATTAGCTTTTCATCTCTGATTTAATTCTGGTCAACCGCAATATTGAATGCTGTGTTGTTGTTGATATTTTTTCAGTTCGGTTCTCCTCAAGAGTTATACGAATACGCAGTAGACACACTCACATTGCGCACGCTTGATTGTTGAGCACCTCCGTCCGTGACTGGCACTAGCATCCGCGCTAAAACCACATATCTCTATTTATCTCTGCCTGTAGAACAAGCAAACAGTAAACCAACACACATATTTGCAATAAAGCCTCAGAACAACTTTGATGTTTGAATCAGCAAAATTCTAAGAAAAGAATAAAGGATGTGTAAAAAGGCAACACTGGTATGCTGCTGCTTCTTGCTATCTCTGTTGATGTTCGATGATGGTGTTGGGTGATTTTAGCTAATTATTAAAGTTGCTTATCGCCTATGTTTCTTTTGATAGAATCTTCACACGGCTGCACCAAAAACCACTGACGACGATATCCCACTTTACAAATCCGTTTTAAGAATAAAATAGACCCCTCTGTTTGCCTGTGCACCTGCTTCACGTCAAATTTTCATGTTATCCTCAGAGATGCGATGGGTTTGCTGCTGCAGTCAGAGAGACGAAAAAAATGGTCAAAACGGGTTTTCTGCTGTTTCTCCTACAAATAGTGTGTATGCTGCCAAAACAATACCGCAAATTCAATGTCCGATCCCAGTCGTTTTCTTAAACCCGGTTCTTGGTGTGCGCCCAAGTAACCACACAGTTTTTACCCCACGACGAGAGAAGCCAAAACACCCTGTTGTACTCTTTTGTGTGTGCTCCTACTGAACTAGATCAGGATCAGAGCAGAACTGAATTCAGTCTGGCGATTATTATGTAAACGAGGTGCGATGAATAAAAGTTTATTGTTCTCCCTCTCCCTTGCACTCAAGTTGAAGCTCTCTCTGCTAACAAGGATACCTTTAAGATGGACATCAAAATAAAATAAAATTATAAATACCTACCCCACTGGTTGCATAAATTTTTATGGTTGTGTGTTGTGTGTGTGAGTGTATGTAGCACCAGAAACAAAGGACACATGTGGTGTATATTTTTTCTTCTCTTTTATGCATTTGCCACATAAAATATGATATTCTAACTGCACAACAGCAACAAAAACTCAGCATGTGTGCACTACGAAAATATTAGTTGATAGTACTAAATAGTAATCCTCCTTATTTTAATGCTAATCTTCAAAATGTTTGCTTTAACCACAAGAGCAGCGCAGTGTCCTGCGTACTTATTAGAATGCATGTACTCTTGGCGCGAATTGCGACAACGCCACAGAGTGCGCGCAACAACCAACGACGTTATCTCGCTGTATACAACCGTTTTGTGTCTGGTTGTCCAAAAACTATAAAAACATCGTCACGTAATTCCTATGTAGTATTTTTTACCAAGTCACACTACCACTTGTTGGGCTATGTTGATTTTAAAAAAGGATCGATCGTTTTTCACTTTCACTTTTTTCTTAATCACTGTCCTCCAAAATGAAGATGCGGACAATGATAATAATGACCGTTGTTAAAGGACTATAAAGGAGTTACACGAGGATACTACTCTGACGACGACTACTACTACAGCTGCTATTACATAGTAATGAAAACAGTGTGATGTGATGTTTTGCATTTTTAGGGCGCCCAGTGCTTGTATAAAACACACAGACAAACTCCACATTTAATAACAAGCAGGTGCCTAACTTGTGTCATGTCTGCCTGTGAGGATACTGTATTGAGAGCATATCGAGACACACTGCCATTTTTTTCGTGCGTCTCTCTATCAATGTCTATTTAAGGAGATGGGTTACGTAGGGATGGAGGGACAAGTTGCAAAATATGCGCTGCGATTATATTCATTCATATTATCATCATGGTAGTATGGTAGTCATCATCATTACTTCATCAATAACAACGGCAGCAGCAAGCGTCGTAGTAGACATTATAATATGGGGACAGGGAACATAATCAAAACACAAAAGTCGTTTTGTTCGTTGTTGTCGTTGGTGTGTGGGACGGAAAATAAAGAATACGAATCCTTAAACACCTTTTTTGCAATTTTTCATGTCTATTCACGAGGACACAGCCCTTCCTTGGCAGATAAAGTTTCAGTATGTTTGCATGTGTGTGTGTGTGTGTGTGTTTGTGAGTGTGTACTAGTAAAAATGCATATGGAGAAATAAAACTGCGAATGAGAAATGAGATATAAAAGAAAAAAGTGCGTACCACAGGTGAGGAGGAGGTTGTTTCTCTCTCTCTCCGTGTATGTATGTCTTCTCCCTCTTTTGGTCAGTGTCAGTTTATTTGAGGATCTTCATCAATATAATTGACACACACACACATCAGTAGATTACTATGCGCGTTGCATAATTACATTTTGAGAAGAGAGTTGTCTTCCGATTATCTCGCATTTTTTTTTCATTATTCCAACTGTGACCACCAAACGCACACCAATAATAATACAGTATAATTACAATGTCAAACAGAGATCCTAAACAATTATTTTTAACATGTTGCAAAACATCTATTCACGCTGTAGATGACGGCTTTGGGAAAAAATTGTTTCAGGTAAATTCTGCATTTCATATGGCGAAATGAGTATAACACGTTTTGTGGATTAGTTCCCTCTCTCTCTCTCTCTCTCTCTCACTCTCGCTCCCTCTCTATCTGGTATCTGGGAAGATTTCGTAAATGAGCAGCCGCTTCACTGAACAAAACTTCCTTGGAATATTTTATGATGATGTTTTGCTTACAATTCTCAGTACTTGAGCGCTAAATGGAAATAATGATCAATAATAGCAGTGGCAGCAAATTGTGCTCTCACTAATGCACCTGAACTTGAAGACGCTACTGCTGCTCCTGCTCCTGTACTAATTCGCCTTGAGTAGTCGTCGTAATCATTAAACTCTCGTCTTTCGTTGCTTTCTGTTCAACCGCGAGGCACATTACAACATTGTTCGCTGGCGTCGTCATCGGCGCAGTATTAACACTGAATTCACACTAAACCTTGTAACTATATTTTTTAATTTCATTGCAGTCAAAGTTAAAAGTGCAATAGCAAAGTACAGAAAAAAAACACAGAAGAACGACCAGCATTACAGTACGACTAACAATAAAAAACAACACTTTATGCTATTATTATGATGAAGTGTGCAAAACTAACAGCTACATAAAGTGCAAAATGTATCTCTATACATGCATACACCAATATGCATTGTCGCTATATAACTCTTTTCGTGTCGTGTGCCTGCCTACACTGTGTGTACATCCATACTACAGCATCGTCATCTTTATTCGTATCGTAATTTATATTTTTCTCAGGAGTACATAACAGATAAGACGTTGTTTTGCTGAAAAAAGTGTGACTGGCTTGCTAGCTACGACTGTGATTAGCATGTTGTTTGTTAGTAACAGCTATATGCCATATTGGATAGGTCTGCAGAGCGCAAGAATTGGTATTGTTGAATGTATTGGAATCGTTGGAGGAGTACCTGTTCATCTCCCCCTCTCCATTATTATAATAATATTATGCGTCTGCCTGTGAACATACGTATGAACAGGTATGAAAATTGAATGTGAGTTTACTTGCATGTTTGCTCGTCTTACCACCACCACCACCACACCACCATCACCACCAGCCATTATTATTACCAAATTCCATTTTTCCATTGTTGCTTTAGCGTACTACCTGTTTCGTAAGATTTAAAAGCATGCGTACCTACAAGGCGTGTAATATATTACTACACTCTTGTGTGAAGGTTTCGCTGGTAAAAAAATCTCCTCGAGCGTAAAAACCTCATCATCTCAAGACACACATATACAACGAAATAATGCATCTGGCATACCTCCCGTCTCCGTGCAAGACCAAAGATGATAAAAAAAACTACAGGAATGACAGAGACTACCATTAGCGCTGCTTCACCAAACAAGCAATGCGTGTAAATGTACAGGCCTGTTTTTGAATGTTTTTGGTAGACAAGCGTAGTTTTCTGCATGATCTGTATGCAGAAGTATGAGTTTTTAAGGAGAATAAATCACAAAAAAAATCGTAGCATAATATGATATGTATGTAGTGTTGTTTTATCTTCTCAATCTCCATGCTGCTGGCAACCAAGTACATGCACATAGAACATGACAAACTAACATGATTTGCTGAAAAATTCATCCACGAATACAATTTTGGGTCTCAAGTCTCAACGGTTTAATATTTGAAGCGATCAAAACAACAAACCACATCCTGCATAGTTTCGTGATTTCATGAAATGCAAATACAACGATACCAGCTACCAACCAGCGTTGGGTAGGATCGTCTATCGCCCTTTCATTTTTTCTTCTAAGGTAGGACTAGCTGTTCGCTATTATATTTGCTTACTTTTGTCAGACCAGCCGTCCCCGCGGAAATAGATTGTGCGTTTCGTTAATTTATGGAGTACAACTGTCTATGTGATGAAAGTTGTTTAAAGAAGAGTCAAGGATATATAGCCACTTACAATGTCATTCAGTTTTGGGATAACACATACACTTTTTAAAAGTAGACCACGTGGTTTTAAAAAAATCCAGCAAATGTAATATTACTATATCGAAATATAGTATAGCAAACTGATTTAAAAAATATTTTAAATCAGTTTGCATAAAAACATTACGAATTAGTTTATACCTCAGGCGGTAATTTCAAGAGAATGAACGTGAAATAAAAATTTAAATATTTAAATTTATACATTTACATAATTATTTTACCAATATACTCAAAATCAGCATAAGATTTCATAAAAGCTCATTTCCTTAGAAACAACGCAATATTAAAGCCTGTGCATTTCGGTGTAAAAAATGTTTCCATGGTTGACGGTAATATTCTATGGCGGCAACACACCGCTTTTAATCTTGATTTAATCCAAGCTTATGATGGCTAAACTGCAAAACGGCAGTCGTAATTTCTGATAGTTGGGATTAATAGTTCTACAATTTTAATATGATTATTTATGTTTAAAAAAACCGTACGAAAAATTTATTTTATGCAATTCATAAGTCATTCATGTAATAGTACAACAAAAAATTAACCAACCCCTTATAAGTAGCGTAGATGAGAAGCCAAATTTGTACGATAAAATCTTTAAATGTAGTAATGGGTGTGTAAAAATTGAAATATATAGTTTCAATCAAATGACTAAATGACATGATAATTTACACTGTTTTTTTAAAGATTTGCACTGTGAGGGATGTCACTAGGTTCTACATGGTTTTTACAATTATTTTTAAAAAGAATAGCACGTGAAAATATCTGTGATTTTTTTCAGTTTGTCCTTCAGCAACATGTTTCACTAAAAGGAATAGGTAGACTTTACTTCCAGTCGTTGGAAGATGCACGGGGTAAGCTTGCTTAGCATTATTACAATAATCTGCAATAGCTATACTACTGCTTTATGCAAGCGCTAGTGAGCTCTACTAATAATGGAAACGCTTTTTACAGAAAAGAATAACGTTGCAAAAAATTTACCAGTGCATCCTCATCTTCATTTGTTTTAAATAAAATGTGATCCGTATACTATTTGTTGTGTAAATAATAGAGTGAGAGTGGATTATTTCATTTCCTTTATGTATTATTTAAGCAGTTGTTGCTGCAGTAAAAATGCATTAGTCACCGGCGATGAGTTTAGATTTAAACATAATGGCGATTCTGCGTTTGACGTTCTTCCTCCTATGAAAAAGTTTTACTTCCATCATCACTACAATATATTTTGTACCATACCAGTATCAGAATCAGAACGGCAATCGTAACTATAAGCAAGCACACACCGACATACCACCACACTAGCATCATTTTAATATTATAGCAGACATCGCCATAAACATATTTTTTTACTTGCATTTTTGTACAAATATAGCCTTGCGTTGGTTGTCTTTTGCTACTTCCGGTATTTCTTCTCAATTAATGTTTTATGAGCTCCGCTTGCAAGTGGCTGGGGGTAAACGGAAAAACTGGTGTCTACGTTAGTACTGCTGCTTACTATTGTCAATTTTCGAGGAAATATCTTTATCAGACTCTGGCGCTGATACTTGGCCGCGTTAAGTGCACTTATTTTGAAGCTTGCCTTCCTGTTCAACAATAATATTGAGAAGAAATTGAAATTGTGCTATGTTCAATATTACCTACCAAATTGTTTCCTGTTCTCTTATTTTCTTACTTTGATGGCGAATTATTTCTCAATTTGGACGTAACGTAATAATAAAAGTGCTTACATTATGTCACCTTAATAGCCACGCGGAATGAAATTTGCTGTACTACAACTCACCACAGGATATACGGGGGCAACATGATAGATATATGGCAGTTGTTCGATTTAAACAGAAAATGTGTGTGGGCGCTACATTTTTATTTGGAGCGTTTGATAATGGTTTCATTCCTTTACGCCCGCCAACGGTCATAAATATCTTTACAGAATAATTTAAGTATGCCTCCTGCAGCAACAAATTTTCAGCGTATCTCTTCTGGTGTTTTTTTATTTGGTACTATTTACAATACGCAGCCAGACTGCGCAAGAAATGAACAAAAAGGTAGAATTAGTATCTATTGCACAATAATTTGTCTGATAAGTTGCAAAAATTTAATAATTTCCGCAAGTACCTCCATTTTCAACGGAAACGGACAGATTTTACCCGGGAGAAAGCTTTCTCCCTGTCCCGCTTACCAAACATGTTCCATGTTTCTCTCATGCGACGATTTTCCTCGGGGAGAAACGGACCGGCTCTCTCTGTATGTCGCTTATGAGTTCTCCATGCAAAACCAAAGATGAATCGTGCAAGACCGAGTGGAGTTGTGTATATGGGAGCGAAGCACAGGGAAGAGAAATGGGTTGCACGGAGAGAGAAAAACAATAACACACAACATGGAGAACGAGCTCAGCGGGGACAGCTTCTTTCCTAAAGAAACAATATGTTAACGCAGAAGAAACAGTTTGAGCCACCACGACATGTGGAATTCGAGAAAAACTTTATTTTTCCCATTGAATAGCCTTGTGGGGAGCGCAGAACACTCTCCCTTTCATAAGGATATTGTACTTTGGACAAAAGTTTCCTTTTCTGAACCATATCCCACCGTCATCTCACAGTTCTCCGCGGGGTGGATAGATGGCGTAAACGCATCAATTTGTAGTTGGTGCAATAATGTAATCATGGTCGTGTAGTGTTCCTCGTGTAAATCTTGCTGCGCAATTTAGTCTTCATCTTCAATGTTCACGCTTATTTTTTCTCGTGTATAAAGGCAAGGAGCGCAAAAATATGCCGGTAAGCTAACCTCTATCGCTACGCTGCTGCTGCTGCTGCTCGGTATTTTTTTTTAAATTGCATCATCCCGCGTTCATTCACACTGTGATTCCGTGATTGGCAATCTCCTCAGCGAACAGCACACACACGGCACGGCAGAAAGGAAATAAGACATACCTTTTCGCATAAACATTTTTGCAATTTTTACGAGCTCATTGTTGATATTGCATTATTGCTTTTCTGCAATTTTTCTGTTGTGTAGTAATCTCTCCGTATTGAGAAAGCGCAGCGTACCGCACAGACAATCCCCTCGTTACACCTGTTCTTAATATCGTGGTCATTTATTATTGCGCACGTACGTATGGACGTACACGAACCTGTACCATGAACAGACAATCACCCAACTTGTTGTTTAGCTGGGCACACTAACTATTTAACCGCAAAACCGGCTGAACCCATTCATCTCTATTTTCCCTTTATTCTTCCCGAGAGAGTGAGAAAGGCCAGTTCTCTTCAAAATCATCTTCGTTTTTACTAACTTTTTACGATTAAGTTGTCATCCATCCTTCGGCCGCTTTAAGTGCAAAAAACACATTTTTTCGACATGCAGTCATCTTCATTGCTTCATTCACCGGGCCACTACTACACTGATGATGCCAACAAATGCCAACAAAAATATGTGTGAGAAAAGGGTTACGTTAGATGAACCTTTAGTCGCGTTTCGCGTTACACTTCTTCAGCAACTATCATTATCATCATCATCAGCGTCGGCAAACACAACACACCGGTATTTGAAAATGGGATACAGATTGCAGTACACATGTACTTGAAAAGCAAATGGAAAATGCACTAGAGTACTAGCATTAATACAACATAAACGTAACACACACACTCTACGTATTATTTATAACATGTACGTAAACTCATCGTTTGTTCATTTTTGTAGACCGCACATCAATTTAGCTGAAAGGCACACACACTAAAAAGAATCCCAGGGACAGCAGTATATGTGATTTGATGATTTGATATGCTATTTATTGTTATTAAAGATCGTGAACAGATTGTTTTGCAATAATGTGTGTGGTATTTTGACTGTGTGAGACGGATTGTGTTGATCCTGATGAAGAGAGACTTTTCATTAACAAAAAATTACAGAAAAAGTGGAACAGTACATATGGGGGAAATATAAAAAAGAAAATTAACATTTACGCATAAAATAGATTGGAGACATAAAATATTATGTATACATTAGTGGGCGGAAATGCCTACTTTTAAGAGGTACAAATGTTCTAGGAAGAATTTAAAAAATGCATCAGTGTAAAAAGTCTTCATTAGGGGTTAGTGCTTGCAAATGTCTAAATATGGCATTTAAAATCTGTTTGAGAAATTTTGAACGAATGATCATGCAAGGACCTGATTCTATTTGCACGACATAATAACCAATAAACATTAACGTTTTATTGTTTCTTTTAAGATATGTATGATTTCGTTAGGTTTTGAAATACCAACAACATTACCGTTTAAATTTTTGTGTTATTTGATTAGATAGTTGCTTATGGTATGGACGGCCGGACGACTCTAAATGATTCGAAAAAAATGTTTACTAGTACCCTCCTAGCACTACTTTTCATTATCAGTCATACTGAATGCAGTAATACATATATACCTAACAAACGAATCCACTAGAAGGAAAACTTTTGACGAACACATTTTAGTGTGTAGGTTATTCGGAACTTGAGTTGTGTTATTTGTTGTATCTGTATCTCCCAAATGATCCGACCTGATACCATCATGAAAAATTCGATGAACAACTAACAACGATGAGGATGATCATCATCGATTGTGTTATCATGTATCAGTCCCTCCCATTGAACCTCATCTCTTTTGGCAAATTTTTTCGCAAAAAATAAAAGAATGAAAAATATACATAAACAACACAAAGGCTGGCAGTGCAGTGGTAACGAATTTTCAACATTTTACCAGCTGTACACATCAGTGTACCCAGTTCACTGGCGCATTCTTTCATATATCTGCCCTTTTTGCAAAGTAAACAACCGTTCGATGCGTTAACGGCCAAATATTTTCTATGAAGATAATTTGTGGTTTGCGTTGGTAATTTGTACACAGGGTAATGCAACCGGGGAATGTGGTACACACAAGAAGAGTGAGGACAAACGTGTGTTAGGGCCGGCAAAGTGTGGAGAATGCCGAATTCATTCAAACACACACATTTTTTAAAAGAAAACTTTTAACGCAAAAAAGCGAAAGACCTGCTATGAGTGAGAAGGATTCTCCGAAGCAATTTTCTTCAGTGATTAACGAATATTTTTTTAGCTGTAGGCAAAACTGGCAAAAGAGAGATTATTACTTTTTTCATACATCGTTGTGTTATACCATATTGATAGCAGCAACACGTGTACGACTGATTGCTGTTACACGCATCGATAGCCAAATTCATAAAAAAAATTTTTTACATCCTTTGCACCTTTGAAGTTACACATAAAAACACCATGCACATGCCCCGGCCGGCACACTCATCAAATGCGAATGGCGATTTGCGAAATGGGTAGGAATGGCGATGCCATTCCCACAAAATATATATTTTCGTGATTTTACTGATTTTAGACAAAGAAAGCTCGGTGTCTCTACCTTTTAATTCTCTCTCTCTCTCTCTCATTCTTACATTTTGTTTGTGATGCAACGCAAAACGCAACGTAATTATATTTTATTCCCTTGTGTACATTTTTATGTTGTTGTTTTTTTACAATCTCCCAAGAACCGGAACAACTAAAGATTGGCATTGAATGAAAGGCTGAGATGAATGAATAATATGCTCTTTGTATTTGCATTGCAAACGGAAAATATTTTTCTTCGGAAAATAGTGAAGAGTAGAGTGCATGTGTAAGATGACTTCAATCAACATATTGACGGCACTGTTGTAAAATCCTGAAATGTGCGCGGGGAGTCAGAAAGGGATAAACAAGTTGATTCAATAAAATATTTAAAAATATTTGAAGAGATGCGTTTCGTAAATAATATACCGGCTTCAACCCACTGTGATGCTGCTGCTGATGATGATGATGATGACGATGCTTTTCAACCTGTCGACGTAGTCAGTCAGCTACAATAGAATTACTAGTAGTATAGTAACGTGCATGTAATGTAATACAATTTCGGTAATAATACCTTTCTACGACAAAACAGCACAAATCAAATATAAATATTTTCATTTTCAAATGACTGCGATGCGATGATGCGAATGAACGCGAAATGAACACAATGCTTTACAAAAACAAAATACTACTCGATTTTTTTACTCTTTAGAGAGCTGAAAAACAAGTACCAACGAGCGAGTACGATTAAAGAAGGAATTTGTTTTGCTTGCACGTTCACTTACACCTACCATGTAGAAGAGTGCACCTTCATTAACCAATTCATTTTCGAGTGCTCAGCAAAAAAAGCCGTGACACTACATCATCGTAGAAGTAGACTTTGCTGAAAATCCGTGAGTGAATGAGTTGGTGTTGGTGGTGCCGGTGACAGAGAAAAATGCTGCGTAGAAAATAAAACATGTAACACAGCAAACTTTATTAGTTGTCATAAATCATCCCAGCTCAATAAACTGACGCTGTATTGAACTGAATTGTGAATGAATTGAAGCTTGAAAACAGTTTGTTTTTAATACGTGGGCCTCGCTCTGGGTTGCAATGCAATAGTAGATTGTAATGACGACGACGATGATGATATTAAGGCTCTTAAATTGGGGTTACGCATGCACATTTAATTAAATTGACCTTTTCCAGAAAACATCAAAAGTGTAAACATTAGGGATTTCACCCAACCCACGCAAATTTCCTAATGGGTTTATGATTAGGTATATTGTGATTTTTCAACTCTCTACAACATATACCTATAATATAATAATGGATCATTTGAGTGTAAAGGAAGCAGTGCATGTGTCATGATTGTGTACATACTGTGATTTATACCAGTTACACATAAAATATCTTTCAACCTCTTCAACGTTTCCACCCACGCAAAATATTAAGTTTTTTCTCTCCTTTTGTACATTTACTGGATACAAAATAATGCATGCAAAAGGTAGTATTGGTATACACTGAAGCTGTTTCAGTTATGCACACAAGTGGATTTATGTTGTAATGCAACTATGCAACATACCCAAATTCATAGGAATCAATGACTCGTTTACAGGCTACTTAAGATAATTTGTTTTCCAAGATGTGAACTCGCATTAATTTCTCATTTATTTCTCATAAATGGGGAAAAATTCTTTTTCATAGATTTTCAACAGTGGTGATGGTGTAACCCGAGTGTAGGTGTGAAGTACAAACTTTCAAAAAAGAAAAACTCGTGTACTTTAGTCATTTTTAAATAGAAATAAGTGTAATGCAAACAATAGCTACATATATTGACATAGCTGGATCAGAAGAGCCTTCAGCGTTGTTAGAGCAAGGATACCTTTATCTACAACAATGGTTGTTGGTGGCAGGCATATGTGTTTTTGCTTGTCCTTGTACTATTACTATGCCATGAAAAAAGATATTATGAATTTGTAGTTCAAGTGGTTTTACTGCCCAAATTTTTGTTGTGTGAACACAAATTTATTATCTCTACAATATTCCCAGAACAGCATATTTACACGTAGGTCACGTAAAGTTCCACGGTGTGTGGTAGTCGGACTATTCAATGCATTTGAAATTGTTAACGTTGTTGAAATAAATTTTTCATAAACCACTTTTGCTCCGCTTGCTGCTGTTTCACTTTCAAAAAGTCTCGTATTGAATTTGTCATGCACACGGGAACCGCAGTCTGGCATTCCTCATTCATGCTCCTTCTGTTGTACACACTTTTCCCGTAAGCTCTGCTCCCTTTAATCGAATACGAACTTCCAGCAACCAAATTAGCAGGGCCCCAATTGGGTCTGCTCTGTAAAGGTGGGAGGTTCGGGGTAACCACAGCATGTTTCCGACTAAGACCCACTTTTTTCAACCGGGTTTCCAGCGAATCACGTAGATTTTGAGTTTGTTTTCGAGCTTGCAGTGCTCTCAAGTGGTATCGTTCCACCATTCCTTCCTTTTCGATTACCCTCTCCTTGAAACTATTTACAATCCCGGTGAAATTGTTGGGATCTTTGAAATGACTTTGCAGCAGCCACTTCAGTTTATCCTTTTTGATAATAGCCTGCTGCATCTTGTTTTGTTCTCCAATTATACGGAAGCGGTTGTTGTAGGATCCCAGGACGTTCTCTACCATTTCCGCTCCGTTACACCGGAAGTTCTCTCGCTCCGCGTTGATATTTTCCAAACGATGGTAATTTTGACGGTAGTCAACACGCAAGGCGTTCGTTTTAGTTTGGGTCATTTGAAGTTCCTTATTTACCGTTTTGATGCCCTGTTTTGTTCTTACTATTCGGTCATGTCGAACTCTCGCCTTCCCAAATGTAATTCGAAGCATGGGCATTTGAGCGTGCGCTTCTTGCATCATGTGCTGTAACTCACGAATCTTTCCGCTGTACTGTTTAAAATATAGGGAAATACTTAGACACTGCAGCTGTTTTTTGTAAAATTTTCTGCAATATTAAAATGTTATGATTTACTTGTTCCATTCTTTTAACTGATGAAGTTATCATGTCCTGGAGAGTGTACATCATGGTGAAATTACTAAAGGACGCGTCATTGTAAAAGTTCTTCATAGCTTTCAAGCTGTTTTCAAAGTTGTGAGAAAGTTTCCAAATGAATTCATCCCAGCGCTCCTCTGCCTGAATGTTGTGACCAAATGAAAAGACCAAGACTATACATAATAAATAATTTTCTGGAAATTGAACTTTCTTTTTGTCATTTGTAAACCAACCAGTTGGTTTTCCATCCGCCGAATAACAAAAAACAGCTCTAGGGAATTTTTCTTCTCCTTTTCCAGATTTTTTATGAATTCTTCTAACTGCTTATCATGGTCTTCCATGTACTTGTGTAAGTCCTGCAGTTTCTTTCTAAAAAAAGTTTTAAAAAATTTCACCTAAACGCGTGTCCACATTATTTACTTTTATGAAGATATAGACTTTATATAAGAAGCATTACTGCGTCTCTAGAATTCGTTTTTTGTAATTCTGATTGTTTTTTGCAAAAATAGAATCCAGTTCATCCAAACCCACAGTTATCGACTGCCAGGTTCTTTCAAGCAAGTCTTGAATCTATTGTGTATATGAAATTGGTCGTACCAAATAATGTCACTGCTAATGAGCGGTAATCATAATCAATTTGCAACGTATTGTACTCCTATAATTACCTTCTTTTTTCGAATTTCATCACGAACCGCTTGTTGGGTGGCTACAATCTGTGTCTCTGCTCTGAAATGCTTGCCCTCCATACCCTTTATTATTCTGTTCTCCTCAGCATCTTGTTGGGCACGATTATGCTTTGCAATCAATGCCTCTTGTTCGAGCTAGATGTGTAAAGGTATTTATAGCATTTGGTGTTATAGTCTAGTTTAGTTGGTATATAGGACTTCTTTGAGAGTAGGGCTAGTCACGTTACAAGAAATGGTTTTTGCTTACAATGAGACACTCCAGCTTTTTCCTATACTGTTCTTGAAGTTCGAATATGAAGTCTCTCTCTAACTGATACCGGATTCTTTCCGACCTGTTTAACGTTACTTGTTCTCTCAGTCTTTCTACAGCCCACTCCAACTCATCACGACGAAAGCTCATGACACTCACTTCTTTCCCATCAGGTCCTTCTGCACCAACGGGTCCGTATTTAACCCATAATTTTTTCTCCTTCTTGCTCATTTTAGGAGCAGCAGGCTCCTTTTTGCCTTTTTTGGATGCTTTCTTAGGCGGCATCTTTCTCAAATGTATGTGCGGTGTCAAGTAGTTTGCTAGAGTCCAAGAATTTTAAAATGTGTTTCTAGAAAAAATAATGCATCAGCATACGCAATGTTGTTTATAATAAAACGGGTAAAGTTGAAGAAATGACGGTTGACAAGTCAAGATTTCAGAACGAAAGCGAGACGTGATAGAATATGTTTTACTCTGTGTGTGAGTCATGGGGTGGATCCAGACCATAGGTCAACGGACATCCCTTAGCAGATGAGAAATAACATTGAAATTGGGGTAGTTTGTTAAGTTTATCGTCATGACGTGCCTTCACTTGTGCATTTGCTACATATCCCCCAAAATTGATTCGACTGAGCTCGCACAAGTTAACCAATCTGATGGAAGGACGTACTTTTATGCTCTTATAATTTTACATATTTTTGGTATATGATCGTTATTCTCAAATGTTAACAACAGAGTAATGAATGTGTATAAATGTTTAAAAGCAACGTATTACATCATCAGTGATGAGTCATCAGTATATCCCGTATATCCGCATCTTTTTATTCACTTTTATCTTTTCGACAAGTCTTGAATCGTGTAAAACCAACATTAAACAATAATTAAATTGAAAAGTAACGACATGATGCTTTACTTTTTGAGTAATTTAGGCATAACTGGACGTTTCATTTTTCTCAACAGAAGGAAAAAATATGTGCAATTCTATCCCAATTCACTATTGATGCGTCAATTTAAAAAAATATGCAGGAGATAGAGAAGCGTTGTATGTATGCCTTTGTACAAGACGCACACTATTTCGCTATTATTTATTGCTTTCTCTCAACAACCTCAACTGTACTTTCTGTTGAAACAAGTAATTCCTTTCCGCAAATCATAAACTGCCCTATTTGTTTCTTGTTTGCTTGTATGTAAATAAGCGTGGGTGTATGTTTATTCTTTACACAAGAACAAGATGTACATGTACACATCAATATTGTTTTGATATAAACCTTTTGACTTCTACGTCATTTCGTTAAGAAGTTTATCCCAGCCTGCATTGGCAAAGTCGAAAGGGACACAAAGCAAGAACGTTTTCCCACGGGTAAATTTACATTGCGTATCACGTACCTTTGTAACATTTTGAAAAAGTGAATAAAGTGTATTTTTATTCCGTTCTCAGCAAAAGTTCCGGTGCGAAAACAAAAAAGTGTTTGAAGAAATTTCCTTTTAAAGAGCGATTAATCTCTGTATATACATTATTTATGAACAATAGGACGCTATCAATACATGAGATACTCACGAAAAACTCCTGCGTAAATAGAAAGCACAAGCCAGGAAGAAGCAAAAGTAAACATTTAGTCTGTCCGTCTTTCTTTGACTGAAAATTGGTCTGAAAATGGGCAAATGCACCATTGTCAATGCCATTTTAACGCTGTCTCGTAGTGTCAAATATTATGAAATTGACAGTCTCACATTTGTAAATAATACGACAATAACATGGAAAACTAGAATTTCTCTTGGAAATTACAATATATATTGTAATTTTTAACACCCATTCCCAAAATTATGTAAAACTGCATCCCGCACCCCTTGTATAGTCGGTTTGATTATTATGATGTTTAAACTATTTGTACTATAACTCTGCATATGTCAGGCAGAGCACACACGAGATATACAAATACAGCTGCATAAAGAGCAAACCTCACAAATTTTTAGCAAGCTGTTGTAGCATTAAAATTTGATAGCCGCGTTTGGGTGGAAGGTTGAGATAATTGCGTTGCGAGTATCGTGAGGACGAGTAGCCAAGCAAGAAAATTCTCAAACATGCCGTGCTTACACGGTAACTCATTTTTCTCGGTAAAGACTTTTTATTCTATACGGTGGTAGTAGGAACGTTTTCTGTTACGGGTACTTGGCGGATTTTCTTTTTTTATTTCCTGAGAATCTCGGTGCAAATCCCTTCCCACATTGCTCTTATCCCGTATTTCTGATAGGCGTTTAAATGTCATTAAAATCGCAAACTACACGTTCACTAGTAGTGTAAACGTAAACTATATTTGATATGAGCTATCTTCTAACCTTCCTTTTATAAACAAATGGGACTATATACTACTACGTCGATTTATAGGTTTACAAAATTACAACTGTTGTAATTTCATTTTTTCATATTATGTGCGTGTGTACGACCTGTTTCTCTCCTCTCCCACGTCTTGCATTTCTCTCTCTCTCTCTCCCTCTCTCTCTACTGCCCCCTATTATTGCATGCACACAAGTTCATTCATAACTGCTAAAACCTCTGACTTTTGCTTACTGCACACATCCCCAAATTAGTGGTTAAATGATTTAAAATTCAACGACGCCAATTTAGTCTCTTTACAGCTATAGGGAATTTGCTGACATAGCAGAAACTTGATACATTTTTTGCACTATGCAGATACATGTATATGTCGCGCTGACTTGCTGTGTTTTGATTGCTGTCTAGCCTACCAGAGAGGTGGTTTAACTCAATTCTCGAAGAAAAATTGTCGATAAACATATTGCCAAAAGTACAAGAGTTTATGGAGCGCAGAAAGGCAGTATCACACCAAGACTGACACATATGCATACATCTTTTTATACCTAACACAATATAAATAATAGTAGCTAGAAGCTTCGTTGCATTCTTTAGTAGTATTAAGCTATATAGTACCATGCTATGGTGGTGAATCCAATAAAACGGCAATAATGTTTTGATTGTCTACTTATACGATACCATACGTTAGCTCTTGTCACCTTTCTTTGTGAAATAACGCATTTGCAGCACGAGATACGTTGACTTCCTATGCAGAGGTGACTACACCATTAAGCTTTACATCGCATTAGCTTCTCTTAATCTGATCACGTCATCGCCATTCGTACTCGGTGAACCTATGCGCTAGCAAACGTCGCCACCAGACAACTAAATAGCCCTCTTGTATTATATAAACAAAGAGGAGTAATATGGTTTATAGATAGGTTTATTATTCAAATTTTATCTTATCTTATATATATATATTTACTCAGGTCGATTTTGCATCCCTCCTGTTAAGCACACCGTTTATGTACAGTGACGGTTAAAGTGTCACTCAATTCCTAAATTTTCGTACAGTGCCTTAATGCAAGCACTATTTCGGAAAAAATGCTTTAAAACGTCTGAAATAAAATGAAACTAAAAATATTGATCAGCATTATTTGTCATGGCAACAATATATTATGTGACGGAAGGGAGATTTTAACGTTATGCCAAACGAAACAATTTTAAATGTTCCATACTGGAACTCTCATTGCAACGGCATAACATATCAAATCGGTAACAATTCTGCATTAAATAAAATGGAGCAATCTACTTTCTGGAGAAACTGGAGAATGCTTCCTAAAACCAACTTCTTAATAAATTTGCAGTGACAGACAAACATACAAAATTCATAAACTACTTTCAGCATAAAAGTGCTTTCAGCGGTTAATTAGCATTTTATACCCAAATAAGGACAGTGGAAAGCAAAATCATCCATTTCTTTCCAAAATTGATAAATAAAGGAATAAAAAGCATGTACGATGAAGAAATAGTCATTCTTGATTCCGTCACTTCTGCGACGGGTCTGTAACTGGCTTTGTATATTAAAAATGTAATGTATATTCATATATAACCTCTGCAAGATATTTGCTGATTCATTCAAATGGAAATCTGACGCTTCTTCGTTGTTCTTTTGTGAAATGTAAGTGAAGTGGCTGCCAAATAGAAGAGAAACAGAAACGACAGTGCCTGCTGGCATCGCATATATGTACATATAGAAAAATATGCGGAGAAACACTCTGTGAAAACTTTTCTCTCTCTCTCTCTCTCTCTTGACTTGGTTCTTCCAAAATCCCAACAATCACGATCCCACATGACATATCAGAGTATTCCGCAATAAAGTATACTTATATGAAGAAAATGCAACATTTTGAATCCTGTGAGGAGCTGGTATATCAAACGCTCGCAATATGTCAGCATTCAGCAACATCAGGCATGCGCATTAAGCTGCTGCACGGTGAGCGGCGATGAGGAAAGGTGCAACGACCAGTTCCTTGGTTTGTTGCGGTATGTGTGTGTTTTGTATCGGCAAATTACACACTCCCGTCGTCGTCAGACGCATGTGGGTACACGTACATGTGCATGCTTCGATTTTTTCCTCTCATACTTACAATTATAATCATCATATCATAATACATAAAGATGAAATCGACATCAACCGGCAAAACTTTGCACTTGGTTGTATACTAGACTCATCACTAATAAAAATAAATCTTCATCATAACAAAGTCATGATTTTTTTTGTTTGTTGCTACAACCTTTTCAAATATAGAATTTTCCGCGGTTCAGTACATTCAATTATAAAAATAATTGTTTATGGAAGTGCGTACAAAATAAATTAACGTAAAGCACCTGGTGTATAATTAACGTGCTAACCACAAAACATTCATCAAAATTACACTTAATTATTTATTATTGAAGTGGCGCAAGTTACCCCAAAGTCAGGCTAGTTCTCTAATATGGTCGTAGTAGGTAGGTGCCCTGGAAAAGTTGAAGTGGTTAATGGCAGCGAAAGCGAATGAATTATTACCACAAACGTATTTCTAAAAATAGATGAATACATGCCTTCCGTAATTTGTAAACGTTCTTGTAGAATTTTTGGTAGGTGGGTAGACAGACAGACAGACAGACAGTGTATAACCCCAAAAAAATACGAAGGAGCCTTGCCAAAAGCACATTACATAACAACAATCATCCCGTCATTGTAACGCCGGCGCATTGTGTAATGATGATGATGATGATGATGATGATGATTACGATTAAACGAAGCGAAAGATGTGTACATTGTATACATCTGCAATAGTGATCAAAGGATGATGATGATGATGATGACCAAAACAACGACGCAATTTCTCCGAGATAGCTACACCACCCTAACATACACTGTTGTATACCTGTTTGGCTTGGTTCTAGTTCCCCATCCTCACAGAGAAACAATAAACTATTTACGTTACTACTACACAAGATTTTTTTGGCACAATAAAATAATTTTTTTCAGCATTATTCCGATCGCCATCGTTTATTTTACGTATGACGTATCCCCATAATCATACATGGTTTAGTTATAGTTAGCCAGGTATGAAAGGGGAAAATGTACCTGGTTCACGGTATATTGTGTTCATGTCCATCATTCTCCATAAACAAAAAACCACAGAGAATTCATGAGCAAAACAAATGCGAATGTTGTTTTTTTCGATACTCTTTCAAGGAGAAAGAAAGAAAGTGCAATGCCCCGGCCTTGTCAAGTGCTCCTGCTGCTGCTACTACTGTTGCTAATACTGATAAGAATCTACGGAGTACTCTCGTACAAATACAACCAGATACGTATGAGCATTCCTATTTTGGCCCTTCTGAATCCTAATGTAGTTTACTTATCAGCACGAGTCTTACCTCATTACCAAATGTCATGTAAGCAACTTTGTTTGTAGGTATTTACATTTATCTTCTTTCTGACATTTTTATTTCTCCCCGACCAACTTAACTTGTATAAATGGAGATGTAACTGGCACCGGAATTCCGCGGAAAGGAAATGAGTGAAATGTTTTTTCCCTTAGTTATGATGACACGTTACTTTTTACTGGGAAATGCCAAAGCCGTGAGCTGTGACTAAAAGTAAACTCCGTGTGGAGGTACAACGGGACTGTGCAGTGATGCGTAAGTAGCAAAATATGGTTATGAGAAGACGTCCGCTAAAGAGGTAAGCAAACTATGGGCAGACTTGAAGAACAACTGAATATTGTTTGATGTTGTCAAAAATTGTAAATTACATCCATCTTGTTCTTAAGCTCAAAAATAGCCCAGCTTTATTATAAGGCTCTACACACTCCTTGAAGAAATGTAAAGGCTTGTTGGCTTTACTGTAAAATTTATAATAAAAGCCCTGGGATCACAATAGAGGCTGGTGGTCAAAATAAAATTTGGCAAAAGAAAGCTACAATTAAGACAAACTTTTTGTTAGACATACAAATATACGTAATGTAAATCGTCTATAGGAATATCGTTCAAAGGTAAAAAAAACTGCATTTTAGCTGCCAAGCTTTTGTGCGACTTTTTTTTCTTTATCGTACACCCACTTGTAATTTGGCAGTTTATATATCCCCAACCCATTCAAAATGAGCCTCAAACTAATAGGGTTGGCCACTTCATTTTCATTACATGGGTCTACAAACTTTTGCGATTATAATTGCCCCAAATATAATAGTCACCATGGTTTATTAACTTACAGTATTGACCAAACTGTTACAAGGAGGTCGGACAGATTATTTTCACTGGGAAAACGAAAAAAAATTGCATTACTACGCTGGCAACTTCATTTGCTATCACGTCGACTGATCTGTCGTCGTCGACAAGATGAAAAGTACAAGCTATACGATACCACGCCAGTTACATAGCAGTAGTAGTAGTATGGTTGTTTACTTCAAAAAGGAAAGCTCTTATTCCTCCAGAAGGATCAAAGACAGGAAAGTGGTGTACATACATATTTATATGTAACAACAAAAAACTATTAACGAATTCCCGGATGCCAAAGTCAGTTTTCTGTCCCACTACGTTTGTATGATTTTCCTGCAAACTTAAACAACACGAGCCCGTCACTCATTCATTACGTTTAACATTCCTTTGTATAAACTCTCAGTCTGTAAACAACTCGAGCCAAAAAAAACCCCAATGCGGTTGTTTGTTAGCATGTCGCTTTTTTTCTCCTGCAAATTTCTACAAATAGGTGAATCAACCTCTTGTTCACAGTATTTTACATTTTGTCCCGTGTATGCTTTGCTAATGCCTATGTCACTTCCTTTCACTTTATTTTCCTCTCTTGTTTTACATTTGAAAGACCGTTATCGTAGCCGAAATTAAGGGCATTTGAGTTATTTCGATATACCGTGACTAATTCATTGTACCATTGTGGAGAATAATGCTGTGGTATATTGAAATTAACCAAAATTTTCTGATTCTTCGTAAAGGTACAAAAACACAATTTTCCCCGTTATTTGTGCCAATTTGCTGGCAATCAAACTCCCATTCTGTACGAACATAAAAAATGTTTAGTAAACATTCTTTCCGGTAATTTCAATTAAGCTGTAATTGTCCATAAGAATTTGCCGAGTAAAAGGGCATATTTATATTTTTAAATGAATCATTACCTTGATAGTCAAGTGCGTAGTAAGGATTGTCCTTTTCCCCTAACAAGCAGTAAGCTAATTCTTCTGTTTATTAAATATAGATTGAATATAAAATTTGTATATAAGTATATATTATACATGTAAGCTCTATATCAATACCTGAATTTTTACAATTGCCCATACTATTTCCTAACTAAATCATTGATCACGTCAGTTGTTTAATTTTACACACTTTTTTGGTATAAAAGTATGTAATATTACATGCGTTCATCACGAGCTCTTCGGAGTCCTTGGTTGTGTAAAGCACACCAACTGCATTTAAAGTATGACCCTTATCCAACCACATACGGTTTTGTAGATCTGGGCTCTCTACTAAAAGTTATACGGTATAGGTTTGAAAATCTCATTTCCCTCTTGTCACAGTACAAAAAGAAGTCGCGTAGGCAGCGCTGCAGCAAAAGCGATTTTGCTCTCCTCCTCCCACAGTTTTCCTTCTTAATTCCTTTCTCCCCCTCTCTGTGATTTTGGACGATGCGAATGACGCACACATGGATGGTAGTTGGTACTAGCTTTGGCTATGCGATGATGACGACAGAAACAACTACATATATCATAATCACAGAGAATCACAGACGATGCAGAGACAAGAAATAAAGACTCTGTGCTAATGTACATTCACATGACACCAGCGAGTCGTCCGTCCGTCGTCGCAGTCATTGCTTTTCAAAACTGGTCGTGCAGTAATAATATTTTGCCTATTTAAATGCAACAGACGATGACACCTAAAAAGAAACAAACTACTTAGTTCTGGTTTTATAGATGTGTATACAATGAAAAACTTCTTGTTTTTCTTAAATCCCTACTTAAAAAATGCTCCCTCTTTCCCCGATTATTCTGTTAACAAGCACAATAGTTCATCGTCATCCTCCGTACGACGTACGAAACCACTTTTTTCCGCTAAACAATCAAACAACTGTATATATTGGCTCATATCTGTCCGTCTTGATCACAATATGGTAATAACAATAATTCTCTTGATTATTAGCCAAATATCCCTTTGGGACCAGAAATAAAGGGAAAGGAGAAGAAGACGAAGAGAGAAAAAATACTGCAACACTATTATTACCAAACGCCTACGCGCCTATGATGACTGTCGGGTAAATTGTCTCTATATAAACTTGTGCTTTGCATTCACACTGGCAATTTCCTCTTATTTGATCGCGCGTGCATAGGCCAAGGGGAAAGCATTGAAGCTTTAGCGTCTCCGTCTACCCATTTTCCCAATTACCATATTTTGTCAAGTTGTATTTTTCCCAAGAAGAAACTTAAATGCTAACTAACGCTTACACTACTACGCTGCTGTAACTATCTGGATGACATGATGATGACGATCATCATCACATAATAGCTCAGAATAGAAATGCCAGAATAACAGGCAGCACTGGCAGCATAATAAAGTCATTAAAATAATATAAAAATAACGTCATCATTAGCATCATAATCAGGTTATACAATCAAAATTTCAGTCTACCAGAAAAAAAGAAGGTATTTTTTGCACAATCCACTTCTCACCCTATAGTCAGTCAGTCAGTTCCTTCGAGAAAAGTTGAGTTGAGTTTAAGGTACACGTCCTTATTTTTACAGTCAAACAAACGCAACGTTGTTTTATGTATTACGATGATGATTTTTTTTTCTAAAATGTATTTCCTTGTGTCTGCTGCTGCTGATGTTGTTGTACTTTAAACAATTTTCATTCATTCAAATGACGTAATATGAGCAGACAGTGAAGTGCAAAGATATTTTTGAGCATGCTTGCCCACCTACTTGTATTTGAGCTTCCCCTCTAATAAGTTTGTCTGCTGCCAACCAGCTTTAAAAATCACGGTAGTTTTTTTCAATGTGTGCCTATTTTAAACATCCATTGTTTTGCAAGGTTTAAAAAAAATGAGAATGTGTTCGTACACAGTTGCGGTGGTGTGGTGATGCCAGTGCCCTGTTCATTGCCGCAGCCGTTGTCTGTCATCATGATCATTATTACTATATTATCCCAAACTATAACATCCATCATCGTCTGGGAATTGGAAATTGTACTTCGCGTATGCTTGTAATATTATGCGGTTTTTTGCAATACAACACGTAACTGTTCCTTTTTCCTATATTTTGTTTCACCCGGCCTGGCGTGGTAGGTACTTATTTATTTACCCGTCTCATCATCATGTCACAACGTCTGAGTCTGCAAAAAAAATCCCTCATAAGTAAAGTTACAACAGAAGTGGAAGAGTAAACACTAAACACAGTAAACAGAAGCCAACAAAAATTGCGTGCTCGGTGCTTCGGCCAGTAATGAAAGGGAGATAAAAGGCTTAACAATACTGCATTATTATTATCTTGTCAGTGACTCGCATTGAAGAGAGGAAAACATTTTAGAGAATGTTATTTGGACTGCCAGCCAGACATTGTTTGCCTTGTCATAATTGCAGATGATGACTTTCACTTATATGGTCGCCTTAAATAGGATAGTTATGCACTGATACAAATAATGCATGGTATACACACTCGTCGTGCACTAAAAATGTCTACCCATACCCTACCCTACCAAATGGAAGCACATAGAAGAAGAGAGAGAGAGAAAAAATCTTGTTTGCACAACTTGTATCAGACAACAGAGACAAGAGCTGGTTTTGATGGGGAATATAAACATTCAAGAATGGAAGGATGCGACTGGAGTGCAAAGTTAAAACTGGGATTGCCTAATTGTGCGGCGGAGAGCAGCAGCAGCAGCAGTTTTGTTTATCGTTAGCAATTACAATGAAGATCATGTGAATTAAGTCCAGCTGCATCGGCGAATTCTGTAAACATGACCGAGAGGGAGAATGAGTTAATGGAGAGAAGGAGAAGATAAGGAAATGTATTGCAATATGGTTTGGTTCTCTCTACCTCTTTACTTTTGTTTGGCTGCGGCTGAAAGGATATTTAACGCTTTTATGGAGTAAAATGCATTCAGGAGGAGATCACATTTCGTCAAATATTTCAGTTTGCATGTTGCAATACACTGATATCGCAGCGATATGGTTTTCAATGCTGACACGCATATTATTATTATTGAGATATTATGTTTTTCATGTCATGTTGCAAAATTCATGGACTGACACTGACATTACTTTTATGACTGTTATTATGACAAATGTTAGCAACAGTTTCATAATGATTTTGTGCAATGCTAAAAACATTGTTTCGGTAATCAAAGAGCTATGATTTTTCCAAGTTATTATTACAACAATACTTTGGATTTGCACTTTTTACTTTTGGCAAATATGAAAGATGGAACAAATCCTACAACGCTGCAGCTATAAATTCGATTAGAATTATGACAGTGATTGTGAGGTACCTAAACCGGATGTGATAAAGTTATATCTTGGCTATAAAAACGATCAGCCTGAGCAGAATTGTTGTAACCAAATACGCCAAATTTGTGAACT
>JAHZNE010003976.1:0-15346 GCA_027744055.1 Callyntrura sp. NNG-2020
TCTTAATCTTAAACAACGTTTTGATGGTTTCATTTTTCAAAACTAGGGATGATTTACTGTTAACCGCCCTTTTTGTACTACCGCACCGCGGCTCTAGTTAAATAACATGATTGATGACATTTCTGTGTACACAGCGTTCAGATTATGAAGTTATACATCGGTATCATTGTTGTTGTACGGACAATAGGACAATGGTGTGTATTGTATCAAGCAAAACTTTACAAGTATCTTGTAAAAACCAACCTGCCAGAATGCTTAAAATAAACATATTAACAAAAATATTTTACATTTTTTTGGAATTTTTCAAAAGTCTCGTTTTTTACCTCTCAAAAAGGTTAAAATCCATCCTTTTTATAGCTTCGTTCATCAGAACAGAACGTAGTTTATAATTATTACTATTATTACTAGGTACCATTTAGCAAAGCCACGAACGAACTTATAGCCATGTACAACCAAACTGGTCATTCTTCATTTCAGATGAAATGTGAGGCATACCACACTTAATCTAATAATTTTTGGAATTCGGTAAATAATTTTAAAAACCTAAAATTCCATTCTTATTCTTAGCAGCATAAAAGGTTATTGTAAATAACAGCGTGCCTGAAAAAAAACGTGCATGATGCTGCATCTGCATCGCACATCCTTTTGACTTTGACACATTATGCGATAGCTCCCCCAAAAAATGCTAGTTTGGCTCTGGTAAAAGACGGTATTTGTATGTGGAGTTAAATGGAAGAAGAGATTAGTGCGAGGAAAAAAACGAGCAAGAGAGGTATTCTGCTTTATGTGCGTATAAATATAATCATCCAGTTTAACATACCAAAGATTCTTCGTACATGTTAGAGTGATACAACGTTTACGGCGAACCAGCTTTAGAGCATTACACACCGACCAAGCTACCACCACGCCAGCAAAAGAGCAGGTGCCTGTCTCCTTTATCCTTTTTGTGGGTTCAACCAGAGTCTTTGGTGTGCCCCACGTATTCAATAAGCATAAATAAATGTTTTAGAAACCACAAAAGTACTTATTTTTTAATACGTTAAGAAGTCAGTGAGTGTTGAGCGTTGAATAGACTTGAGTAGTAGTAAAATATTTTTCCAACATCATCAACTACCACCAGCAGTCGCCGTCTTTACTCTTTTACAACCAGCACAGCACCAGACCAGAGGATAATCAACGTCACATCCATCCATCCATCGGTCCATCCACCATAAATCCTTTGCTGAATGCGTTTTCTCTTTACAAATCAAGAATACATACGTGGCTAGGCTACGTATTGGTAATCAGTTTGTAGCCTGTGTACAACATTAAAAAACATACGCGCACCGCAAACAATCCACAAGTGTTTTTCTAAACCTTTCCTTTCATACAGACGTGTTCGTCGCCCGTCTTATAAATATATGTCTAACCTTTTTCAAAATCTTTTGTACTAGTTGCATATGCTTACCCACTACCACTACTACTACCTATAGAAATTTACTATTTGAGTAATACAGCGTTTTCTATAATCAAGCTACATCTCACGGTAATTTCTGGACGGGTGAAACTCAAGGTCTGCACATTCTCCCTGCCACACTTTGTTGAGCCGTGTTGGTGACCACTACGAAATTGAGTACTACTTGTTCCATTTCCAATCTCCTAAAACGTCGTCATCAGTTTGGTGCATGCACTTTTGCAAGTACACGTTCCTACAGTAAAAATGGCCCAAAAAACTGTTTTCGTCACTGGAGGTTTGAAAAACATTTATCATAAATGTTTGCAAAATTTTTTGAACTCTGAAAGTAAATTTTCCTGATGAAATATCTGAAAAATTGTACTATTTGTGTTACAGGTGCTGGCTACATTGGAAGTCATTGTTGTGTTGAACTCCTGGAAAATGGCTATAATGTTGTGGCTGTCGATAACTTTGCAAACAGGTATAGCATTAAATATTCATAAAATGAAATCACGCATTTCTGCAATAATGCTTGGAGTTTTAGTAACTTTTTATGTATACATCATCTAGTGTCGAAGAGGACGGCATGGCCACAGCCCTTAAGCGTGTGGAGAAAATAACTGGAAAGCCTGTAACTTTCTACAAGGCTGATCTGCTGGACAGGGAAAGAGTGATGAAAATTTTTAATCAGGTAAGTAAACATTCCCCAGAAATTCTTAGAATGCCAGGATACTTCGAGTTTTTTAGTTGGAAAGTTTTAATTAAAAATGCACTCCTCTTCCGTTCCTCCTACAACCTAAGATGAATTTTATTTGAAGTTTTAATTACGCTGCGACTACATGTCACCACATTCCTGCCTGCTGGCAGGCGTTCTCTCTACGTTCAAAACTATTCCACTTGGGATTACGTAACTTATTCGTAGTACTATTCCAAGTCGGCCGATTACTAAAACTTTTGTATTTTCAATGTTAACAGGCTATGCAATCCACGGACTGCTATGATCTTGTTTTCTCAAGGTAAGCTCAAGCTGTATATATGTATACTTGACGCGTATATGTATCTTATATACAAACTGGTGTGCACGCTAGCTCGTGTTTTGGAAATATTAATTTGTTTGCACAAATGTTTGTGTTTACACAATGATTGATATGAAAGTGGTTTCCAACTATAATGCGTGTTTTTGTGTTTTAAAGCTCATGCTGTGTTTACGGAGATCCAGAATTCTTACCAATAACAGAAGGTGAGTAAGCATAGATAACGATTTATTCAAAATTAAGATTTTTTATGGCGTAGTTTTCCCCATTTTGCCTACTGACATAATTTAATGATTAACTGACTTGTTTTTAATAGAACATCCAACTGGGAATGTTACAAATGTGTACGGCCGGACCAAGTACTTTATTGAGGAGATGCTTAAGGATTTGTCCAAATCCAATCCGGTAAAATCTAGCTTAATAGTTGTAATCTTTTTAATTGTATACGGTTCTTGGGTGGTTTGTAAATAAATTTTGACGGCTGGTTTGACAATTTTTCAAAAACAGAAATGGAACATCATCTCCCTTCGTTACTTCAATCCCGTGGGGGCTCATCCATCCGGGTTGATTGGAGAGGATCCAACGAAAGAAGTCCAAAATGTGATGCCTTTCATTGCTTCTGTAAGTGAATTGACGTATCAAGTAGCACTATTAGATTAGTCAAGAATGCTGTCATCTATTTCTCTAGCTGCGTTGCTATAAACGAGTTTGTTCCGATGTAATTCGTTTAAAACAATGCCGTCAGTAATAAATAACAACTTTCTTTTTCTTCCTCATAAATTAGGTGGCTCTTGGGAAGAAGCCGCATGTCACCATTTTTGGTAATGACTACAACACACCAGATGGAACCGGAGTTCGTGACTACATTCATATTATGGATTTGGCGTCTGGACATGTTGCTGCGTTGAAGAAGTTGCAGACAACAGAAAATTTGAGATACAAGGTACGTCTGGTTTCATTACAATTTTTGCAGCCTTCTTTGGCAAGGACTGAGGTGGGAGTTCTTGTTGTGTATTCTAACGGATTGTTTTTTGTTACAACGGTTTTTACACTCGACATATCCACTTGAAAACAATCATCATTATGTTATTCATCTATAACTGTTATCATCATCTTCATCCTTTCCAGGTTTACAACTTGGGTAGGTTATTATCACATTGCCCCGCATATAAAAGTTGTCCATAAATATGGGAAATACATTAATTTAACAGGTGTAAACTTGTATGTAATAATATAAAAGGCTTGGGAAGAGGAATTTCTGTTATTGAATTGGTTCGGGAGTTCGAAAAGGCCACCGGCACTACAGTACCTACTGTTCAGGCCGATCGAAGATTTGGAGACGTGGGTACCCTAATCTGTGCAGCTGAAAAGGGTCTCAGTGAATTAGACTGGGCGCCAAAATACAAGTTGCCACAGATGTGTAAGCAATTTAAAACTGTTAACGCGTCAAAAATATACACCCTAACATGCCATGAACCCAAGCACGTTTGCATGTGTATACGTCCAGGCTGGCTATATGTTTATAGCCGCAAGCCACCCTCTCTGCATTTGCAATCATGATTCACCTTGAAGAAACCTACCCAACTTGAATTTGCGTAATATTATTTAAGAGGATAAGAAGCCGGTATTAATATTTATTTATTTAAAGCACAAGCTGAGCGCATTAATTTGTAACAGAACGCACTACAAGCATGATCTTGCTTCATATTTGTAAAATTATAATATAATGTGTAATGTAGTGGCAAAGTGTCAGAAAGCCGTGACATTTGTCTGATTCTCAAAAATATTCTGCGTATTAGTTATTGCTAAATGTATTTATCCCTCTTGTCAGTCACATTAATGCCTTGTTTTTAACCGGGACCACTGCTTGCGTTGCAACACATGTCCATTCGTTTAATATTTTGGAGCTGTTCGACCATGTATTTTAGTGGATATTTCCTTTCAAGATTCATGCCCTTCATTAATCTAGGACAAATTGTCTGATTATAATTAAATAAGAGTTAAGGGAATCAGATCAGATCGCACTTCAATCGTTTGCACTTTGAAACAACAGCTCGCTATTTATAACACACGCTAGGATCACGTCATGCCTCATTAATTGCAAAAACTAATAAAATTACATTCTACATAATTGTAGGTAGAAATCTGCCGCGCACGTAGATAAATTTGTATATAGCACGAAGATATTTTGTAGGTGGGGCCCTTAAAACTTACACCACTCAAGCACTGCACTGAACAATGCCTACACACCCATTCACACATCTACCACACACAGTTTAATATTTTGATTAATTGATTCACTCACATATTATGCAGAAAACAGCCTTTCATATTTAATGGGGTATTAGCTATGTTCCTTGTGGTCGCTTTCCTGTAATTACGCTCACTCGAAATTTATTATATTCAGGTGTACAATGTAGGAACGGGTAAATCTTCTTCCGTGATCGACCTAATCCGAACATTTGAGCTCGTTTCCAAAATGAACGTTCCATTTGTGATGAAGGGAAGACGACATGGGGATATTGTTGCAATGTATGCTGATACAACGTTGACGAAGGAGGAACTTGGATGGGAAGCCAAATTTGACCTGCTCCGCATGTGTATGAATAACCGGGCAATACCTTCCTTTTAACCTGAATTACTTACAATATTTATTAAACTTATCTTGCTTGCTTGTGGGGTTGGGGTCGGGCTTTGTATGCTTCCAAGCACTTGTCATTCATTACCTTCACTCTTGTTCCTCTTGTCAGCCTGGACTCTGTTAAAATGGATTTAGTTCGTTGAAAAAGTCTAATTGATTTATAATACTTTTAGGTGAGGACTTTTGGCGTTGGCAAACAATGAATCCTAACGGATACAAGACGGAAGGAGGTGCCGCAAACGGAAACGGAATTGCTGCTACCGAGATAAACAATAAGCTTGCATCGCGCAACGGCGGTCATGTAAACGGGGATGCCGTGAAAGCGGCAAATGGGCATTAAATAGCGTTTTAGACGTTTGCTGTTTTTTTAAAGTTATCTACCGAAATTTTCCCCTACCGCAAGAATTTTTATTAGCAGATCGTGAGTGCTCCATGTAATATAATTAGCGCCAGCGCGTATGTTTGAACAGGTACCACAGGATTTATACATAAATTGTACAATATGGGTTGTAAAGTTTTCAAAATTTACTTTTATGGGCAGACTAGAATTGAAATATTTTGTTATCTTGACAGAAAACAGACATATATTCTTTTTGATTCACGTTAGACATGTGACATCTGAAACACTATTTTTGATTTTTATTTGAAGTTACGATTCATGAATTTATCATATTTTTCAATACAGCGTATTTATAGTTATTATTCCATTAGTTAGGCAAGTATATCCATAATTTAGTTAATCAGACCACAACTGTAGCGATACAAAATGCCTATCTTTGATTTTCGTAAAATATAATTTGCAGGAGTTGCATAGATTAAACATAGAGGTGGTAGAATATGGTATTATCATGCACCCTACCATCATTTATCTTATATTATTATCATTTGATATTCGCAGATTTTTAGTTTTTGGATTTTGGTGGCAATGTATACAATTTATTTTTGTTTTCAATAAATTATAAATAATTTACAGAAGTGAAATGCCTTTATACAGCCGGATTGAATGCTACGCAGAAATGCATTTCTGTAAACATTTTGATGCATATGCACATAATATCTACTGTAACTGACACGAATTTGTCCCAACATAAATGTCATTTATCCTTCTTTACATATTCCTTTTACGACCTTTTTTATTTACTGCTCACTGCAAATTTCACCCGTCTTCATAAATTTCCGATTTTAACTAAGGTAGCATTTAACTAAAGTAACACGTACATTAACCTCCTTCGATTTTAAACCCATGACAGATTGAGATTCAGGTTAATGCAAAGAAAAAATGGCACTCAATTAAAGTGGATTTATCTGTTTTCAAAGCTGAAGATGTATCAAAATTTGTGAAGAAGATAAATCAAGTGTGAATATACAATGAGAAGCCATCTGGAACGGAGTAAATTAGGAAAAATTAGCGAAGCTCAACTCAGAAATGTATGTTGAATGTTTCCGAATTTATAATTTATAATAATATTTTTATTCCATCGAATATACTTTGCTTTCTCTAGAGTTACAAGCAGACACGAAACACGTTTGACGTAAAATAATGATGTGTACCTTAATTGGATCTGTGTAACGGGAATCATGTTTCATATGTGACCTAGTGACATTTTACCCTTGGTAAACACGTACCCAGTCGACTTCCAATGTTGGCTTACTCCACGTGCTGGGATTCATTGGTGGAAATCCGTCAAAAAATCCACCGCCTACAGCTACATTAAAGATGAAGTTAGAAGGTTGAATGAAAGGTGTTGGTTCTCCTTTACAGGGCCACTTGGATGAGTCTCCGTTGAATGTTCCATCAGTTAATGAAACCTCGTAATATTTAACATTATCAATGTACCACTCAAGGCGAGAAGGTAACCAAAGAAGAGCAAATTCGTGAAAATCTGCACTAAGATCGGATGGAGATGTGGATTTAACCCCCTTTGACGTAAGTCTATCCCACGAACGACCCCAATGTCCTGCCATTTCTACATTTCGTGCCTCTGCTGCCTGACCTCTATACTCTGCTATATCGATTTCTTCATAGCGGCAATCATTGTCGATGGGAAGAAGCCACAGTGCCGGCCATAAATGGTCTCCTCGGGAAAGTCGAGCTCGGATGACGTAAGCACCATACGCAAATCCACTTCCCTTTTGACGAATTCGACCGGAGGTGTACTCTTTGTCCTGCATGTTTTCTCTCTTCGCAGTAATTACTAAATTACCATTCTGAACGGCCACGTTGTTTCTCGTGTAACATTGTAAATTTCCACTTCCAAATTCTACGTTAAAATTAATTTTCATATTTTAAAATACCTGAATTTCCGCAACACTTGAAACGATTTTAGAGACATATTATATTACCAGTTCCACATGCTTCCTGGTACTCCCACTTATTGAGATCCAGAGAGTTTCCCTCAAAGTTATCTTCAAAAACAATATCCCCCTCCCAGCAACTTGCTAGCTGGAGAAAGGCTAACAATGCAACGAAAGATATAACGCTCTTCATCTTCAATAATTAATTATGTCAAATGTTTTATTTTTTTAATATCTACAATCGGCCTGTATATAAACCGCCACGAGAATTTTGCTTGCGAGCTGGCCTGTTGCAGATTAATGTTTGTTAAGCAATCCGTAGTTGGTATACAGCCTGCAGCAATAATTATTATCGCCAACTGCCACACATCACTTCAGTAAGTACCAGATCCGATTAAGTCGTGCAAAAATGATAATGCATATAAAAGGTGTTTATAGGAGGAAACAGCTTAATAGCAACAGCAACACCACGGATTCAGTAGAAACCTTTGGATTACATGTACAGGTTTACGATTTCATGGTATGAAAGACCCGGATTTATACTGGACAATAGACTGTTTTTGCGCTCATCGTTATTCACATTTACACATATTATCCATTTAGTGGTAATTGGTACGGGTATCAGTTGTCCCCCAGACATCATTGATTACGTCTACTTGCAATTTTATTATTCAGTTTTGGATCTTCATTGTACAAAGGAGAGAAAATATGACAGTTCGTGCATGCACTGTGAAAACAAGTATGCCCGCCTGTGTTGGTACAAAAAACACTTTTATTATTCAGTCAATATTGTTATTTATTATGATTATTAATATGTATCGGTTTTCGGTAGTACACGTAACAACACCATTTTAAGGTTAGTTTATCATGTAAACTGATCCATTATCACTTTGTCATAAATACCCCTCTTGTGAAGACAATTATACATTTATTCATGTTGTCATCATAAAAATGAATGATGAGGTTTCGTTAATTATATAATGATACCCTCCTCCAGCTTATTTGGAACTGTCAATATTTAATCGTTCCCAATCTGTCACTGTCACCTAGTACAATTATTATTCTCCTGAATTATCAAATGAACGTGAATTCTTGTTGTAATATGGCATAAACAAAATGTATGATTTAAGTCTATATACTCAAAACTAACAAAGTTCATTTTAAAACTATTTACATCAAACTAATTTTAACAATTTCTGGCTTTACACTTACATGCAAATAATATATGTACACAAAAATATTACAGGAAAAAATAACAATGTAAATTTCATATTATTGCATTGTTGGGATGTGTCAACATCATCTTCTCAGTCAATAATTCTTGACGATATTAAAGGGTATTTATGCACTCTTCATTTCTTTCTGGAATGCGTTTGCAGGAACTGGCACAATTACTTGTAAATGGCAAGGTTAGCAGTGTACTTGCCATTTTCTGCTAAAATTGTATAGTACCCACTATTTTTTGTTTACAATATTTACAAATTATTATGAATTATCTATAATGACGCATTGTATCACAAAGCGAATCGGGTTTAATTTGATTTACAAATGACCTGCTTGAACGATATCTTTTTGTAAAATACAAGATAACCAATTCTAAACTAAAACTTTGATATTGTCGCATACTTAGGCTCAAACTTTCTTCTTTTGCCACTGCAACTGGTATTGACAAACTCTGAGCATCTTCTGGATGCATTTGCCACCACTTCGTCCCCTTCAAACCCTGCATTAGCCACACCACTTGTGTTGGTGCCACTATCCACGCTACTCTTTTTCCTAGATAAACTATACCTGTGATTTATGTTGTGATTCGCAAAGCTTTCAACGTTGCTACTGTCCTTTGTTTCAATTAATTTTTCTTGCACGTGAATAGACATAATGTCGGCAGTATTTACAACGTTTTCCAATTTGGACAGGACATCTTTGTCCTGTGACCTGATTCTTTTGATGTCATCTTCCATATTGAAGATGATGCCATCAGTCATGGTGGATTTATTAACACTAGTCATAGTTCCTCTACTCATCACGCTGACAATGCTCAAAGGCAAACTTTTAGGCCCGTTGTTTAAATGATGTTGTGAGATCGAAGTGATGTGGCTGGAGTTGCCCATACTAAGAGCACTACTCAAACTGGGGGAGGTACTTCTCATCGTGTGACGAGAAGATGAAGCGTGGAAGGAGTGTGAATGATCAGAATGAATGGAACTGGTCTTGTTTCGACGACCTGCGCTCATCCAAGCCATGCACAATAGGCCGAAAAGTATGAGACAGGTGAGCACTGCCATTCCAGCGACGGAGGCTTGATTTGCCATTTCAACAGGAACAAAGAGTTGTTGTTGGAGTTCTTTGGCAAGAACTTCCCCAGGTTCTGCCATCTACAGAACAAAAAGGACAATTATTAACATTTGAAGCATACAACCATATTAACCCATTGGGTTAAACCCAAGGTAAAAATGTCGTTCGATTGGGAACATTCTTACCTCTTCGACCCACATAAAGGGAAACAGGGTAGGTCGAACATTCGCAAAAGTTGTCATGTCTCGGTTTGGATGAACCATCACGTTGAATTGCACTCTTTTTGCAGCCCGTAGAATCACTCCAGTTTTCTGTAAATAAGTACTTATTGTATATCCGCGTGAAAAAATTTTAAGCAAAAATAATGGTTTCATTTTCATACTGGCTCGATGTCTAAAACAGTTTCATGCTTTGCTCGTTCCGGTTTCAGACCAACGATCATGTCTTGATATTTGTCGTAAGAATCCAGAAAATGGGCTCCAGATAAAGCGATAGGAGCATCTAGTCATTTAAAAAAACACATTGAGATATTATAATAAAACATTAAAAGGATGATGAGGAAAATAAGCGGTTGATATAGACAATTCTGATGGATTTACTGTCTCTGCAAGGCGCCATGCTGAGTACTCCATACTTAAAACACTCGTTGTTTTTTCCCTTGGGACAGAAGCAAAACTCTTTGTGGTCGAAAATCATTTTGGCATTAGGCATTTTAAATCGGTAAGCCGTAATTCCGTTTATCTTGACCTCCTCATAAAAGTGGACAAAGATAGACCTAAAAACCCATTCCGAATTTTATTAATTTCTCACATATTGCATAATTATAACAGTTTACCGACCGACACATGCAAAAAATGTAAAGTATGGCAAGAAATTGAGCAAATCTTACCGACAAATATCCGACGAGAAAAATCTGATAAGCGTTTCCTTTGTTATGAAAGGTGGCGCGATCGAGCCATCAGTGCCGTTGATTAAGTTACAATGTCCTGAGTAGTAGTCCAATTTGGTTTTCCCATTCCAAGACACAATCTGACCAAACTCTTGTGGGTTACTTTTACCTGATCGAATCACATACTCGCCGTCATCCGTGTTATTTTTCTGTACGGGTACGTTGTGTGGTAAGACAATTGTTGAAACGTGCGCCCACGACGAAATGGTAAGCAAAACGAAGAGCGTTAACGAGAGGCAAATTTTGAAGGAAGAAAGAAAAAAACAGAGATTAAATGTTAATTTATGGGTAAAATTTTAAATTACAGTGTCACATTCAAAAGGTCAAGCATAGAAACCACGAATAATTTTGTGAATTTGGGCTATTATCATCGTCTCATTTTAAATCTAACCAGTAGCCATTAGCCATAAATATATTTAATAAACCATTTAGCTCCTTAGCGTCAGCAACTCTACTTGTTACCCCTTCCTTGTATTCTGAACTTGAATGCTTCTCTCTGAAGTCTCCAGACATTCGTCCCCCACCACATTGATACGTGAACGTTACTTGTATAAAAACGTGAATTGAATTTTTTCATGTTGTATAAGACAAAGCATACCCCAAGATAAAATCCAAATCTGCCAGTTGCAATACTCCTAGGAATTTTCACACCGCCAACCAAAGTTACCGCAGGACTCTTCAGAAAATTAAGATAATGTTGAACAGAGTATCCATCAAACATGTATTCCTTTACTGTAGCATACGTAAACAGTCTTTCCCCTCTTTGTCGCATATTCCTATCCGCCAATGCATGAGCAAAGGAGAAATTGCCGACGTTGTCGTACGTTAGTTTGGATAACGTCTGAAAATCAAATTAAAATTCTTTAGGGAGTCATTCAACATTGTAATTGGCTAACTCGCAAAGTTTAAAATTGCTTTACATCGTCGGATGGCAGGAATTTCACCTTCAATAGGCACCAGGATGATGCAATGCAACCCTTTAAATATGCTCATTTATATTTAACTACGTGGTTTTTGATTGTTATTTCTAACATGTCAGAGAACTTGGTTAAAATTATTGAAACAAGGTTTAATAAGTGTATCCGGAGCTAATAAGACTACAAGTTAGTTACTCTTTGGTTTATGTCTTCTTTCTAATGACGTAGTTGTGAATTCGCAATAAAATATATGTGTACTAAGTACTAATTGTTTGCATCAAGTACAGGAATGGTTTGAATCTTGTGAGGATGAATAAATTTCACAAGTTTAGTTATCCTTAAGTAGTCACGCTATACTTGCGACTTTTGCCATGAAAATCCTTTGTGGTTCCAATTATAAAACCATATTAAATTATTCCATTTTAGTCTCTGACGTACAAATGTCCAGAGGGAGCGAAGAGAATAACATTGTGCAGGGTAAGTTCAAGGTTTGCTCACTTTCACATTAAATCATGTGAAGTGTGGTGTATACTCGAAACTATAGTCAACAAATTGTACTTGTGAAGAAACTCTCTAGGTGCTTCATTGTACACAAAAGAGAGTTTAGAACAATTAGCAATAAATCAAGCCATAAATATGGTTGAAACAGAGAATCGTGAGAAGGAAGTTTTCTTCTATTTGCGTGCATGCATAATACTTTAAGCAATGTTCACCTCATTGTTAAAAAAAATTGTCATTCTCATTATAATTCCAGTATTCCGCAGGTGCTAAACCTCCAAAAAAGAGATGAACAAAAAACGATTTATCCAACATGTTTACGAACGATCTTAACTTTAAGACTTTAAAACTTAAATTTGATGTACTATCCTTACTATGAAAAATGAAAATGAAAAACTAAAGCACAGCATAATAAAATTGGTCTAACTAATTAAAAAACAAAAGACTTCAAAATCCACACGAAATTAGTAAACTAATCATAAGTAAAAATGCTGATTACATCCCCTCGGAATGTGAGTGATATCCAGGTAGTTATTATAAAAATGTGAAACTAGAGCTGTTGCGTTAATGAAAAATATTTGTAAGTTACACACGTCATAAAAAAACAAAAATTTCTCAGAAGATAATTTCGTTTTATGCTTTAAAAACTCACATTTGTCATAAATTCATACTGTGTGAATTAAACGTACNCACCCCTTAGATAAGGCTTTTTTTGTTGTACTTTTAATGATTTTGTAATCTAAACTTGTGCATAAAACTACTGCCTAAAATGGCGCTGGCTACAGCACACCTCACTACATAAAAATAAAACACGTGCGTGTGATGATGATATAATGGCACAGCATTTCTGAGCCATAAAATTTCAACTTGTAAACTCATTAAAAAATGCAGGAAATGAAACTATAATATAGAATGCTTCATGACGTGTATAATGACTTATAATGACATTATTATGCGTGCAGCCTTGTTGGTATTTCGTTTCAACTGACACATGCTATAGTCATACACCCAGACAAAAACTATTGTAACATGAGTAATCGGAATGTCCTAAATAAACATTAAAAATACTAAAACGAGTTAGTGTTGTTTTGATATTTAGTTACTTCGTCATCATGATTTATATCTTACCACGAAGGGAACATTTATCACAACTAATCGATCATACTCCGTTCCATTGGATAAATCTGGTCGAAAATAGTAAATAATTCTTTGTCTGTAGGTAATGGTGTCCTTTTCAACGTCCACGGCGATGATGTCCTTGATTCGCTTCTCCCTAAATATGCAAAATTAATTTCATACACTGAAAAGACTGTATTAAAACTAAACCAGACATATCATCGGTTCGTATAGTCTTCTCATTCAGAACATGGGCTAGTCGCCATTTTCTGAAAAAACTACCATACATAATTCATTCACACAATAGACGCCTTCTATTATCTTAAGTTATTTGTTTCATTTGACAGGACTAAAAAAAATAAATCAACAGCGCGTATTATTTACTCATAAGCGTAAGGCCCCGCCTCCACAAGTCTTGGCTTGGCTCCATTCTGAACAGCTACTGGATTGGTGACGTTAAAAATTCGAAAACGAATAATGATTGGAACTGGTATGTCCTTCCACTTGCTCCATGCGTCAGAACCGGGAACCAATTGTAATCTCTGTAAAAAAAGAAGATTACATTAAGTTTGCTTGTCTTCTATTTTTAAACATTGTGTGGTACACTTATGAAATAAAGTCACCTTTTTACATTTTTACTTTGAAGACGACAAAAATGTTTGTTTAATGTGACACATTTAACCTATGCAAGTGTGCCAACATGGATCTTGCATCAACATGCGTTTATGTAGGCTTGGACTCTGTGTCTATTTTTACATTTCTACAGACAGCATGCAAATGAATGTATTTTTTATTTTCCTTTCGTTTTGAAGATAGCCATTAGAAGCATTTTTGCGGTTGAATTTTAATGTTTAGTTCAACGTCATTGTCAGCGTAAGTCAGAAGGAATGTTGATAGCCTGTAACACACCCAATAAGTAAGAAAGACATTGAATAACGAATACGCAGACCCGCCGAATGCTTTGTAAAAAATCTCAATTTTTACTAACGTAAGTCTTACAAATGTTTGCTTTACTTAGGGATTTTTAGCATAACATTTTAAGACAGCTCTGTATATAAAATGTACCTGTATTTCAATTACACAATCTCAGGTATCAAACCCAACTTAGATTTTTTACTTTTTCAAAACTTTGGCATGCAGTTCTTTGTTGAAAGTCTGGAGAGTGAAGTGGATGCAAAATCGTGACCTACATAGTATACAATCACGAACAATGAATAATAAAATAAAATATGTGGTGTCTGCCAGGGAACAACGTAAGACAAGTTGAGGTAGTTCAATGTATTTATAGGGACTTTCATAGCAAAACTGAAACCTCTTACACAAATGTTAGTTGATGTGCTTCTAGATGAATTTCATCACGTCCATACGTTTTTTTTCTAGTTCAATAATGGAGAAAAGCGTGATATATTATTACAACCAACACAGCCATCCCCTCAATTTTATCAATTTCTAAAAAGTTTCAAAATTTGTATTAATATTCTTGAAATCAACATTTAATAATAGAGAAAAGCGTGATATATTATTACAACCAACACAGCCATCCCCTCAATTTTATCAATTTCTAAAAAGTTTCAAAATTTGTATTAATATTCTTGAAATCAACATTTAAAGAGATCAATAATAAAATTGTGTATTTTTTTTACAAAAACCATACAAGGAACTACCTTGTATTATAGAAGTTGACACTCGATTATATTGTTTAAAAGATGGCTCCGCCGATGAGTGTCACATTATTGTCGGTTTTGACCATCCATGGGCTTATTTTGGAAGGCAGTGCACAACTTTTAGTAGAAGATGCCAGTGAAGGACCTTGCCTCTCGGTGTCAGAATTGATGCCGCATTTGTATACCGGATTGAATCTCGTGCCGGTAGAAAAGTGAATTTAAAACTTGTTGCCCACTACGCTCGTTTCAGATTTTTTTATGAAACCGCACAACTGCTTTTGTAAAGTGTGCAGCTGTAGCAAGTGTAATAAATGAAATATCTGAACATTACGTAATAGATTATGACATCAGGGGACTACTACGTTCCAATGGCCAGCCAAGCGTTGTACCGGCAATACGCTGAGGGTCTTTTAGGGCGTCCCGCAGCAAATCAAGAAGAACTAGATGCCATGCAACTCGTTTTACGATGTGGTCCCCTGTTCGCAACAATCCAAAATACTGG
>JAHZNE010003977.1:0-11380 GCA_027744055.1 Callyntrura sp. NNG-2020
GCCAAATTTTGATATGTTGTTAAGCATACTTTAAACTATATTATATCAAAGTATTAAAAATATGTCATTTCCGCAATGCCTTCAAAATCCTGTTCAAAGTCGGCCATTTTCATACGTCACATCCGTAGGTGTCCTTTCTTATGTTACTTCACCTCTTCTCCTTACATTTTATGGAGTCTTTTTCACGAAGCGTTTTTGATTATGATTAATTGAATATTCGAATTTAGTATTTATGAGACTAAACTAAACGTCACTAAAATCATCATTATCAAAATAGCTTCGTGAAACGGACTCCAGTCCCCAGTAGGGTTGAATGTTATTTTCGACAAACCAGAAGTTCCGTTGTTGCTTCCAGTATTTCATCAGCAGATAACCTTGCTAAATGCTATTATATATAATACATGACTCCATATGGCACCATTTCATAAAATTACAAGTTGACTTGACAAGTGTGTCAAAAATTTGTCCCTTTGAATTTTGGATGTATCGGTGACCAATAGTAAGTATTTTGAAAAATTGTCAAATTGCCAGCCTGACTTTTTATGAAATGAAGTCCTTGTGTATTAAGGTTTCTTCCTAAATTTTTGAAATTGTAATATGAAAATGAATTATACCTAGACACCATTTCATAAAATTGCAAACACGACAAGTTGACAATGTTGTATAAAAGTTTGTCCTCTTAATATGGGTAATCAACAGTGACTACTTGATAAATCTTTGCCAAATTTTTGTTATTTTTTATGAAATGGAGCCCTGGGATGGATCTCAACTCAACAAAGAACTCATTTCTCCACTTCAAAATTCCCATGTATTTTTCCCATTTAATTTTTTTTTGGATCACTTAGAAACAGTCTAAATGGCAAAATACATGGAGAAAATATTGAGGATATACTATATACGAGAATGAGGATACGAAGAAGGGTGGTGAAATCCAACCCGGGGGTTGTCGTTTCGACCATAAACGACGACAAAGTTTTAAGCTTTGCTGCAGCCTTTGTATTGAAAAAACAGAAACATAAGTAGTACATTTGTGTCAAAAAATCTTCCATTTTTTTCATTTCTTCGCTAAAAACAGAATGAATCCAAATTGTATGCCTGAACTATTTTGATGAAATAAATCATCATACTGTACACTTACATACTTATATACATTTCAACATTTCATTTACACATTATATTGTTAATTTAGATCCTTTATTATTACGCTATTATGTAAATGCATTTTTGTGCTCTGATGATGACTTTATGTATTATACTTTTTTTAAAAAAGAAAAGAAAGATACCTATATATTCAACACAAAGAAAGCAAACTAAATTTTTAACTTAAAATTAGTTTTCGTATTTGTTTTTGTTATTCGAATTAAGAAACACGCCAATAAAAAAATAAAAATGCCGAATATACTATGGAGGTGAATCATAGCCCTGTTGTTGTATGAGTGTTTTTTGTTGCTTCACAAATACCAGTGTTTGTTCCAATTTATACATATTTCAAATATTTACAAAAATTAAAGACTGCTCTAGATCTTTCCACTATTTTGCTACTTCCATTTAGTGCCAATACTCTTCCAACCTCCAAGAAATGCATATAATTTCCCATCTTTCAATTTTCCACCTATTTTACCTGTGTTCGCCTTCGTCGGCTCATTGGAAACTGAGTATATTGGTAGGTGAAGGTACAAGGATATAAAATACCTATTTATGCTGCCGTTGGTTGTACATAAACATATCGATATTCGGCATCTCTGCAGAAGCAGTAGTATAGTTTCTTTCACCGAACTAATGCATGCATGCATGCATACGATGCAGCACCATCACATCAACAAAGTACGAATCACGGATGCTGTGTGTTGTGTTGTGACTTGTGAGTACTACAAGAGTACACTTGGTAGAATAGAATGAATCTGAATCCTGCCCCAAACTCCGATGGTGGTCCACTCGGCGCCAGCTGAAAAAGTGGTACCAAATGCCAAATACTACAGACCAGCAGCTACTTCTCTACATCTCTATAATAAATTGAAATATTTATACTATCTAAAATTGAAAGAATACTACCATCTAATACTCACCTGTCCAGTTGCCGTTTCAACTATTTTTGTGTGTTTTTGTGTATGTAATCAAAAAAGATAAGATTGCATTTTACTGTTGTATTGTTGTGATCCGTACAACACCACCACCACCGTCGATAAGCCGATGCTGAGACTCATCTAACTACACACACAATACAAATCCCAAAGATAAAAAGTAAAAAGGGAAATAATAATATCTAAACTCGGATTTTTAAATCCTCAGTCGAATACAATAATTCTAAACTGGGGTTGCTTACGAATATTGATAAGCATTCTTTATTCTGAAAAAAGCTGTAAAGGAAAGTTTTTTTGTGTGAACAAATATAAGTTTACTTTTAAGTCTTTTAGGTTCTATAGTGGTTGCTGCTGACTCTTTTAATTAATAAGATTGGTGGTTAATTTCTACAGTGTTTTATTTTTGTTTTTTTACAAGACTTTTGTGACTGTCATGCGATTTTGACCAGTGTGTCTTAAAGTTATTTTTCCAACGACCGGGAACTTGTTTAAAAGTACAGCGTTTATTGGAGCATTATAATTTCGTTTTATCTAAAAAATAGCTAGTAACTAGTTGCACCTGACCAGCGATAATTTAAAACTTTTGACTATTGGAAAGGGGATTGATCCCACTAAATTAGCCAAAACGATTTGGTCAACCATTACGTCGTTTTTAATAGCTTTAAGCAACTGGTTTTTTGGTGAATCAGTTGTTGGTGGTACTGCTGCTGTGCCACATGCAGTGGACAACGGCGACGACGGGTCGACGACATCAGCTCCGCCTTCGACTTGGTTTTTGCCAGCAGCTGACATCACCAGCAGCATTAGCAACAATAGTGGTGGTAATTCAGTGACCATCATCATGTGGAAAGTGATTCAACAAGGCACAAAATCTCTCATTTTATTCTTAAGCAAAATTTGGAATTTTATTCTTTATTTTCTTAGAAAAAATGGTAGAAAGGTATGTTTAAGCAAAACGGTTATCTCGTACCTTTGACCTTTTAATTGTATATACTAAAAACCTTTTATCACTTATCACGTAGATTAACTGATTAATCTAAGATTGCATGTAAAAAACATTTAAATGTATGATGCTTGAATTGATGCGTTACTTTACTTACTGCAGGTAATGCAACATCAAACAATTAAATATGATAATGTTCCATTATCACCGTTATCGAAACACAGATTAAGTCTGGTAAAGCGGAAAGTACTCGTGCTAGACTTAGACGAAACTCTAATTCACTCGCATCATGACGGAGTCCAGAGGTAATAAACTTTAATCTAAATACAAAATTGCTAGAATCTAAATAGTGGCCGTTGCCTGAATAACTATGTAAAATAATATTTTAATGTTTTAGACCGACCGTTAAACCGGGGACACCTCCAGATTTTATCCTTAAAGTGACAATAGAGCGTCATCCTGTTAGATTTTTTGTTCATAAGCGTCCACACGTAGACTACTTTTTGGACGTGGTCAGTCAGTGGTATGATCTAGTGGTGTTTACAGCGTCGATGGAAATATATGGGGCTGGTATGTATCGCAATAAAACTCTTTAATTTGTACAAAAACAAGTGGACGACATTCTTTTTGATTAATTTGTTTTTACCAATAATTCGTTATAAATCCTTATAGGTGTCATAAACCTTGGTAAATACAACTTACCATGAAATTATATAATTTTAAGTTTAATGAAAATAATATTAAACTCATATATTTATTAATAAGAAAGATCAAAGACGTCATCATCAGAAACAAAAGCATTACTAAGCTTTACAGTCAAATTTCCATTTTAAAATATAAAAAAAAGTTTGATCTACATATATATATAAAGGTTTGTATAGTGCTGGAAAAATACCGGGTGTTCCTAGCATCCGCAATTTCTCAGAAAACAAAATGTATCTCTGCATTTCACATTTACTCAATGTTTTGTTCTAAAAAAATGTTTGCTGTCTGTTTTTTTGCTTTACGAAACAGTAATCATACATAGTTTAACGGATTTTTTCCAGTTTGTCTTCGCCCTGTCCTTTAGTAAAACTATGTTTTAGTGACGATGATGGACATATACGCTATACATAACTGTTGTGTGTATTAATTTATCTTTATTTTTATGATTATTTCAAACAGGAAAAAAAATACAATTGTAAATTTCTTATTCCGCTGCAAAATGCAAAAAATGGAGAGAGAGGATTATTATGTAAGGAATCAAAAATTGGCTTATTAACAAGGCTATATATTTATGTGTTGTTATTGATTTAACGTGGATGTTATATATATTATGATATTCGTTGTATCAACGTGAAATGCTGTATTATAGTAACTACAATATTAAAAAGAAATTGTAATATTATTATTGCTACTATTCTTAATTAAGTATCGGTAAGATGCTCTTGTTCTAGTTCTCAACGGTTCTCATTCATCACTTTATCAGCGCTATATACAAATACAATATCGTTGTGTACATATTATTAAACAGTAATAATAATAATAATTATTATTAGGAATAAAGAAACAAAAACAAATAGGTTTCGTGTCTGGTGTTTAAGATTGTTAGTATGAAAATTTAAAAATAAAAATACTGATGTAATGTCATGAAATAATATGAAGATGTATACGTAAGATGATAAACAGCATAAATGCTATATAACGTGTGCTAGCTACACAAGGAACATATGCCAACTTCAGAAATAATATTGGTTTTTTGAGAAAGATGAAGAATATGACTTTGCATGATTAACCGGTATTATTTGCATCTTTATGCTTGACGATTTTCTTGTAAAATGGTTTATTGTCATTTTTAAAGAGACCCCTCATATTTGGCGTATAAATGCATTATCAAGAACAACATTATATCAATTACTATAAATGATGAATGTTTCAAGGACAAATACTCTAAACTGCATAATGGAATTTTAATATAACTTAAACTAATCTAGTGCATCTTGGTCTTGGATTTATTAATTTTGCTAAGAAGACCGAGTGGATCTTGCTGATCCTGTTGTTGTTTCTTCATTGAAGATGTATTTTTCTTGGAATTCTTCTTCGGTTTTAGTTGTTTCCCACCTCTTATTCTGCGACGAACAGTTCCTTGTGGAATAATTTGGACTGGTCGAACTGGACCTGGTGATTGCTCTTCTGAAGCTTCTTCTTCATCTTCGCTGACCAACTTTTGATGAACTACTGGCGTGGGTTTTCTGTGAACTGTGGGTCTCTTATTGTTCTTTGGTGGGCCTGAACCAGGAATGATTTTGTTGTCGTGTTCTGGTACCTCAAAAGTATAATATTCTTCATCGACAGGCTCCTTAGGTCCAGCAGATGATCCTGTTGGATTATAAACTGCGATTAAATGTGGCTTAGGAGGCCTGTTTGGTCCACCACCAGGTTGTTTCCTGCGCACAATCACTGGAGGACCTCCAGAACCTGGCCTTGGGGGTCCGTAAGAAAAGGAAGGCGATGGAGAATCTCGGGGACCGTAAGAAGGACCGTACGCTGGTCCGGAGTAAGAGTAGGGTGGTCGTGGTCTGTATCGGTAGGGGCCTGGTGGTCCTGGTCGTGGTGGGGTACCCCCGGGTCCGCCATACGAAAAGGCAGCAGCGCCGTAATATGGTGGAGGTGACCGTAGAGCCTGTCCAAGCAATGCTGCCAGAGATTGTTGTGGTCCTCCACTTGGAACTCTGGGTCCCTGTACGGATCCTTGAACTTTGTAGACAAATGGGTAGGTAGATACGGGCGTGGGACGTCCAACAGAAATGGAGTCACTATCCTCCTCACTATCAATAGCAACGGATGATGAGGATGGTCGAGTATCTTCAACAGAGACGTCGAATGATGCTACAGGGACGACTTTTCTATTTGGTGGGCGTGACTCAGTAGGACGGTAATACAATGAAGATGATGGATTTGGTTTGTTGGATGGCGTTACTCTTACAACAAATCGTTGATAAGGGTTGGATGGGTTGGGAGCTGAAAAGACATGAGGTTGTTGTTGCCTCTGTTGACTGGCTGCCCCGGGAAACTTTCCTTGGAAAACAGCAAAGATTGCTGGGCTTCTACTAGGGGGAAATGAGACAAATTCTTCGTCCACATACATTCTCCCACGGTTCATTGGATTGGCCGCTAATTGAGCTGGGTTAGCTCCAGCAGTACGTGCTGCAGAGTCATCTTCCTCTTCTTCATTTGAGTCAACGTCATCCTCTTCACTCTCTGGATCTTCCTCAGAATCAGATTCGTTCGAACCAGCTTGGCCTGTAGGTTTACCACCACCGGCTGGTTTCTTATTTCCAGATGCTGCGTTTGACGCCGTTGGTGGCTTTTGGTTCAAGACTGGTCTTCCACCGTTAATAAAGGCAATCGCTTCAGCTTCGTCATCCTCACCAGAGTTTCCGACTGCTGGTACAGCAGCCAATGGTACCTTTGGTGGAGGGGCCTGTTTTTTTCTATCGTCCTCCTCTTCGTCCTCTTCATCTTCATCATCGTCTTCCGCATCTTTTGGAAAAAAGTAAGTTAGCGTTCACAAGCGTTGTAAATTTTGTTCAACCCTTTTGGCACCCGTGGGAAAGTAGATAATTTTTTTAGCGAGCATGTCATGCAGCTTTTAAGTGAAATGTTGTGGAGTGGAGAGTGGAGGTTATTACTATTAGGCAGAGCATTTTAGTGAAAAATGTATGCAATCATGCGAAATAAAAGCAAGGAGGAGATTTTGTAAAAGGCGGGTTTGCTCAAAGAGCAAGCTTTATTTTAAAATATTCAAATTTTAAAAATCTGAGAGTGCATTTATAGATTGGTTAAAAACTGTAAAAAGATGCATGTGGTGAGCAATGAAAGTTTCTAATAGTCAAACAGGGGACGGTAGTAGAACTTTGTGGGCTTCTGAAGATTCTGATGGACAAAAAACGGTGGTTCACCTTGTCTCAGTCTGTTTCCTGGAATGACAGCAGGAGTGTCATCGGCATCATCATCATCGTCATCATCGTCAAAGGTGAAAATGGATCCGGGTGGTGGAACCGGAGTGTACAAAGTCTGTCTGGTCAGTGGTGCTGCCTCTTGGCTAAGTGGGTTAACGGTTGGGCTGCTTCTGTACCAATATGGTACCTGGCGACTAGGTGTGGATGGAACAGCGCTTTGTGGAATTGGTCGCGGTCCAGCAACAATCCTGCTTGGTGGACTGAATGGATCTAGAGAGATCCCATTCACACGCAAACGTGTTAGCACTTCAATCGGTACTCGGAAATCGGCAGATTGCGATTTCTATACAATATATATCTATAATTACCTGGCACAATAGTGATGGGTTGGCTTCCAGTAACGGTATCAACTGGTACCAAGACCTCTCCTTGATCAGTTACGTAACCTGGTACAAGGGCTTCAATGGCACCACTAGACGGCTTCACCTTTGGGGCAACAGCCTTCTTCTTGTTCTTTCCGACAGGCAAAGGAACTGTTGAAGCAGCGCTCTGCTTGTTCTTGTTTACCTTGTTACTCAACAATGCAGACTGGCTTGGTACTTGTTGAGATTGTTCAACAGCAGCAGGCTGTTGCACCACTTGGACAACTTCATCACTGCCTTCACTGTTTACTAGAGACGCCTGGGGTTCTTCTGATTGGACCAGAATTGGTTGCGGTACTGGTTCCTCAGAGGAAGCCTCTTTTGGAACAATGTTGTTTCTCCTGCGGTCCTCCTCATCTTCTTCATCTTCGTCTTCGTCGTCATCGCCATCATCCTCCTCATCTTCAGCTTCTTCATCATCCTCCTCGGATTCGTCATCTTCTTCATCTTCATCTTCGTCATCGGGACGTGGCCTATTTGGTGGTCTGGCTGGAGGGAATGCCTGCTTTAATTATTAAAAATAAGTAAATGAGAAATTATTGACAGTGGACCTCAATTAACAATAAGTTATATGCAATCCCTCTCCTCTGGTCATTAGCAGTAGTTGAAAAGTCGGCAAATTAATAAATTAAACGCACGGGAGGTTGTTGACCAGGTTGTTGGACGGTCAGAGGTTGTCCACTGGCAGTCTGTTGAGCATTGTTGGCATTGTTGGTACTCAGAGGTTGTTGAGCCTGGGGTGCTACTGCAGCTGGCTGCTGATCTTGCTGTTGTTGATTGTTATTGGCAGACTGAACAACAGGTTTTAGTGGTTTTGCGGAACCGGTTTCCACTACTCGAACTCCGTCAGCCTTCTCATCGTCCTCTACTACCGTCACTGTTGATCCACCATCTTTACATGGGGTTTACGACAAGGAAAAAATCAAAAGAACAGGGAAATGTTAAAACAAGAATAAAATGCATGTATGTTTTCTTCATAAGATGAAGAGTGCAATTTCTTGTGACGATAAACTCTTCTGTGCATGTATATATTCTGATTTTTTCGGTGATTTCCGCTCGGTTGTCTGTCATCTATTGTGTATACTAAATTAAACAATGAGACCAATTTCAACGTGTTAACTATACGGTTTTCCGCATCTATAGGTATTTTTGCAATTAACGGTACATCAGTACAATGAACGAGAAAAGTAATCGAGTAATGTTCACTTCGTGCAAAATTAGAGAGAGAGAGAGAGATCCAAAATGATCCAATAATGATGATGACTTCATTTTATGAAGTAACAAAACTAATAATAACATGTTAACGAGCTTGAGTTCTCTTACGAAAATATGTAAACAGTAATTTTCTTCAAATTATTGCTGCTGCCGTGCCACAATAATAATATGACGTGTGTGCATGTGTGTGCTTATGTAGCCTTTTTTTACTTCTACTGCGAACACCACTTTTAACTGTACTTGGTGATACACTCCTACTACTACTGCATGTCTCCCCTGAGAATTTTGACCAAGAGTGCACTCAATTTCACAATTAGTGAATACAAACAACGTTCTACATTTTCTACATTAAATTGATTTGGCACTACCGGCGACGAAACAAAAGTAACCTGCTTCATTCCCTGCCTGCAGTAGTAGTTAGCAGATAAACTAAATTTCATTTTTCTTATGATATTTTTTTTACCTGGGGTAGCTGCAACTTTGAGATCCTGTCTTCCTAAATTGACAGATTCGTCCCTTTCGTCATCCTCGTCTCCCGATCTGTACATGTATGGTGTTTTTCCGGGATAACCGTAGTAGTAAGGGGCCACTGCGTCCCTGTAGGGCCACTGTGGGGCAGCGTTGGCGAGGACAGCCAACGCTGCAAAGAGGATAATCTCTATTCTCATAACTCAAAAATGTGTAATTCCTACCAAACTAACAACTACCTTTGGAAGTTGTGTACCCCTCAAAAAAAATATCACCACCGAAGGCTTTCACTCGCTCTCCGGGAGAGTGTATGAACACTTTGAAGTTGTAACTGAAACTGAAAGTTGTTCCGATGGATGAACGTTTTAGGTGGAGAAACTGTTGATGAAATAAATATCATCAAAATACACACATAATATCATCATCATATCCTCCTCCTCCTCCTTCGTTTCATCTATTAGGTTCATCCGAGTTCAACTGCCTTTTTTTCTTGTTCATTATGCATTTACATTACACATTAAAGTAAAAAATGTTGTTGATGATGAGGATGGTGTTGGAGAGACGGGTAGTTTTGAATATATAACAGCGTGTATACCTATACCTTACCTATATAGTTTTAAACCAGCAACCAACTTCAACTAACTTTAAGCAAATGCCAGGTTTTTTCTTATACTTTGTTCATTTTCATTGTTGAGGAGAAAAGTGTTTTGTTGGTTGTGTGTTGGTGTTGGTAAGTGGTGGCGTTTTAATGTATCTTCTCATATACATGCATTATTACGACGTGTGATGGGGATGTGGACCGTTTTTGCTGAAGAATCGTAGAAAAACTGGTTTCCCTTTCGTGTATTTCCTCTTTGTTTCTCTTTCTTGCTTGAACGAACGAAACGAAATGAAACAACGGTGGATAAGGAGGATGCTGCTGATGATGATGACGAGATTCTTTCTCTCTCTCTCTCTCGCTCGCCCTCTAGGTACGTGTCTGACTCTACCTTATTGCAAACTCCCTACTTCTTCTCTTTCCACCTTCAAGCAACAATGAGCAGGAATTTATTATAGAGGTTTGCTGCAAAGATTAAAAACTTGTGGGGTGATCATGATCACGGCGATTCTTCTCATCAACAGGTCAGTCTTCTGTTTCCATCATCGTCATCAACCAACACCAGGCAATCGGAGAAAAAGAAAAAAGGGAAGGAACAAGATCACAGACAGAGAGAGGATAGTTTGCGAGACGATATCATCAGCAGCACAGTAATGGCATCAAACCCCTAACTCATCTCTCTTAGAAGGGCTTTTTTTGTTTTGCGGCGGCGTTCTCCTGGTGTGGTGGTTAGCTGGTAGAACTCTTACTCTTTCTTTTTTACAAGCTGTCCGTTTCAAACAGAGAGACCATCAAAAGGCGCAAATCTGAAAATTTATGTTTTTAAAAGGATTGCCAACTAATTTTTTCTGCTGGTAAAGATTTGCTATTTGCTGGTAGCAATAATGACGTGGCGAGAAAGAAATGTGAATGTAGCATAGGATAGGACGGTAGGGCTTAACGAAAATTTCTGGGAAGAAACCGGTCTTACTCAGCGAACCCAGAAAAATGATAATGCCAAACGCTATGACTGAGGATCTTTATCTGATTTAAAATATGGTTGTAATTCCCGGTAATTCATGTACTTTTATTGTTATTGTCGAAGATAAGCATGCAAAAAGGACCAGCATTACATTACAGTAATGTTGACTTGTCATAAAGTCTATGTATGTTTTCTTTCACTATATCAGACAGAATGCAGTTACACCTTGTTCTGTGTGCACATACCACTACACGACCATAATGAAAGCATACATTTTGTGAATGTAGTTTGTCATTCATTTCACTTTGTATATCCAGCCAAGTTCATCTCTTTCTCTCTCTCTCTCTCTCTCTCTCTCTCTCACCCCCTTCTGCCTTTTTTGTAAGAAGCAAGGTACAGTTACATGACAGCCAGACCAGGAGCAACGTTTTAGAAGGGTTTGCACTTCAAAAAATGTCAAAACACAAGCTACTTTTGTCATGAAATAATCTTTGCTCACAGACCACGTTGTTACATTATCTAAAGTGCAAGATTTTCCAAATAGGAAAAGGAAAAATGCAAGTGGATTTGCTAGTTTGACCAATTATTAAAAATAGAGTTACGCTTGGTTTGATTGGATTTTATGTGAGTGGTTAAAAATGCATTTTTTACACTACACATAGTCATATTACTTCTGAACAAGCTGTCAATCGTTATCAATATAAAGGTTTCAATAAAAACAAGGGGTAAAAATTACCAATCTTGTAGTCAC
>JAHZNE010003978.1:0-13505 GCA_027744055.1 Callyntrura sp. NNG-2020
CACTCTTAGGCCTACGGTGGGTTCAACCCGTTAAAATACGGGTTTTAATGGGTTGGGTTTATTTTAGTTAAAGCCCACGGCCATGTCTGGTGGTAGGTTATTTCGTAAAGCCTGATGAATTCCTGGCGGAGTAAAACTGTGTAGTAATGCCCGAATATTGTACAACGCAAAACGCTTCCCTGTGCTCTTGTGAGAAGCGAAACTTTTTCTCACAAAACATCCCTGATGAACCCTCCTTCTATTTTCTTCGCTCTGCCCTACACACGAGTTTAAAGACGTAACTTACGGTGTAATATAAAGCTGAAGGTAGAAACATAAACTGTTTATAGCTGAAACATCTTCAGCAACATTTGCAAGATAATTGACGAAAGAAGTAACGATATACTTTATTTATTGCCGCAGTCATCCGTTTAATTAATTGCATCCATTATGGAATATTGATGTGTTTTCGGGCAGTATATTATATCAATTACGTTCAATATGATCACGTACTACCAATATAGTATTTCGAATAAATATACAATATACTACCGTATCCAGCGTATGCAATGCAGACTCGCCTAGCATAATATAATGTATTTTATTCCCAGACTATTTTTATTTGTATTTAACAAAAAATGGTGTATTTCAAAATTCAGATACCCTGAATTCGAATAGATTTGCCCAAAATGATTTATCTCGCATGTACATCTATTTAGAAACAATGGAGTATCCTGTTTCAGCAATGTTTTGTCAATCGTCATAGTTTTAGTATGGAGTTTGTGCTATATCGGAGAGCGTTTATTAAAAGTCTAGTTTACTTCAGAAAGTGCCAGATGTTTGTGGAAACTGATATCCTTATCAAAGAACCGTGAAATCATGTGCAGGATTCATAAGAGCCAAGAGCACTTTTGTTGATCTCAATTGTATACTTGTTTTATCAACTGCATTCTTTTAACCATTCAATTCTCTTATCTCAGCCCCGGCTGGGTGTTAGAATCGAATTAATATACCATTAGGATTTAAGATACCATGTTGGCAAACTGTAAGCTGCTTTATCCCTTCCTCGTCATTGAGGAACCATTATGTTCGAGAGGCAGAGAGTAGAGACAAAAACGACGGTGCCGTGAGTACACACCTTAATCTTAACCTTAACATGTGTTTTTCTCTCTCTCACGCCTCCCTTCCATTGAATATTGACGATTTTTACAATATTCCACACAATTACACCTCAAACATGTTATGCCAAATGGTCAATTGATTGTTGATTGTGTTATTATTTTCGCATATCCTTCCAGTATAACTTGTACAATGTTCACACATATTCATAGAACGTACAAAACTATGTATAGCTAGTGATAAAAGGCAACACTAATTCTGTGAATAATTCTGCAGATTGAACATGCTGCGAAAAACTAATCAAATTTCAGCTGACTCACGAGTAAACAACGGAGGCTGTACCACGGCGATCGGCTTCATATTTTTATGTAGCAATGCTTTTATCAATATAAGACTCTGTGCCAAGTCACAGCTCCCTAGACGGCGCGTTGTTTTGAAAATATTCAAAAAAAATTCTTGACAAGTTTTTGACAATTTGAGAAAATGCTTATGGGATTTAGCATGGGGAACCGAGAGTGAGAGAAGGGTCCCACCTCTGCTTCTTCTCAAAAAATTGAATGAATACTAAGAATATGAATCTAAGAACTGACTAACAGTACATAGACATAGTGTTAAAATTGATGATATGTGATAATCTGGTACATACTATTTTCGTGTACTGTTAGTCAGTACTTGAAAAAACTTCATTCGATTTTTTGAAAAGAGTTAGACGTCAGATAAGGAGTGCACATAAGTTATATATTTCATGTTACATGTCTTGTTTATCTTTAAAATTATACATGTTTTATTTTATCATGCAAAGTCTTACTCCCGTTGAAAGTGAAAATGAAAAAAACCCGTGGTGATTGAGTAAATGAAGATTCAAACATAAGCCAAAGTGTATTTAAATGCAAGATCCCTTACTGTTTACAAACCGTTATCAACAGCAGTGGTGATGGTGAACTTACATAAATAAACCACGGTTTAAGTCATGTCTGCGTTGCACTGACTGATTGTGAGATTCGTGGTGCATGGATGATGGATAATATATTGTGTATTGTGAAAATGTAGGGACGACAAAACAAAAATTTGAAAATGTATCACAGCTTTTCTGCATACAAAATCGTCCCGCTTTAAAATAAAAACTACCGAGATATAGGATTGTGAATTTATGTCGACTGTAGCAAGCATCATGGGAATCACGTTTAAATATTACCGTAGTTTGTCATCTGCGATTTAATTTAAATTTAATGTTTCAGTTGTCAAAGAAAGGTGTCTTGTGGTCAAGAAACCCCAGACACAGCTTTAATGCATGGTTTGGTGCTGCTTATATGTTTGTTTTTATATTACTTTAAATTTTATACGAATCATTTGAAAACGGATAAATAAATGTTGATGTTGGAAGAGAAATGATCGTCAACTTTAACCACTCAACTGTTTATTATTCAATTAACATTTTAAAGAGGAATGTGGAAGACACGGGAAATTCAGCACTAACCGCGAGGTTTTCTTTAAATAAAGTGGCAAAACTAGAGGAAGGTAAAATCATCTTTAACCGTAGAATATTACAGTTGAGACTGAGTTACGTCGACCCCACCGACGTTGTATTTATACTCCTCAAAAAATTTTAATTGACACTTGGAGACGATCCGTCATGTAATTATTGTCTCTTTATGGTCATACCGAATGTTTTGTTGTGCTACTGTTATTTGTGAAACAATTAAACATTAAAATGAAAACAATCATTCACCTCGTATCAATTTAGGTGGTGAACATGTTAAATGAAAAGAGATAACATGTATGACGCATTTATTGGTAGGCGCTTATATTGTTTCAATACAATACATTGTGAGTTTGTAAATGACATCATGGCATTTTTCACTAGAATGCATTCTGTCAGAGCTCACATTCTTTCAATTCCAGCTTAAATTATCATTATTGTTCGTAATTTGTAACTACATATTCGCAAAATGGCGCCAGCACCTCAGTCTGTCAAACAGTAAATACGAGTAACTATTACATTTAAAATTACAGGTGAGCAAACTTCAGAGTAGAACGACGCTTTATTATGCAGCCACGTTCTGCTTAACATATTTTTAAAATCTTGTTGATATGGAGTATGTTTACATGCGAATAAATCATCCGTCACCTTTTGAAAGCATCGTTTAAAACATGTTTTACTTTTTATTGTTACATTCCTCAGAAAATCTTCTACAATATGCACAAATGTTGATAGAATGTCCAAACCGACGTACCACAAAGAATACTTCACGCTCTGACAAATTCGCCAAAGAAGGTCATAACCAGTGGCATAAGATGGAAAATTTCCGCTTGTCCCGATGCCTTTAACACTTTGTACTGCTGGCGGACTTCCAGCAACTGCAACCAAACAAAATATTGTAAAATGACCCCTTCCTCTCTTTTTTCCTAAATATCTTCCGTTTGCCACGTCCAACTTACTGTGGAATTGCTGAGTGCTGCTACTCGTGCGTCCAAAACACTTTGTATATTAGAAGCTGCCTTAAAATTCCGGCGGTTGGAGCCGCCCACTGTGCCGTTCCTTGCATATGGACATGGACGCAGTAACACCCCTCGGCTTGTCGATGGCCGCAAGTCCTTCTGAGAGGCTGCCTGCTGTCTTGGTGACCCTGGGTTCCCCAACATACTTCCTGTAACGGGACTTTCTACACTTTGCTTCCTTACATTTACCAGTTTCACGTGGTAATAGTCCTTCATGTAGCGGTAGGTTTGAATAAACTGTTCCACCTGTAAAGTCATACACAGCGTTCACGGTTCTAGTAATAAAAAACTAAAATGAGTTTCCAGCCAATCTCTCATCAACATTGCAGTCTGCTTTAGCCATAGCTGGCTTAACCGGGGGGACAAAGGGGACAAATCCTCCTAGTTTGGGAAATTTTACATAAGATGAAAAGGCATTAGGAGGTACCCCTATACCTTACAGGATATGATTATCCCCCTTGCCCCCTCTGTTCCGACAACCCTGGGGTTTAGCTCACCGAAGAGTTTAAAGGAGCAGAGTATTTAGGCTGTTGCGGATTAATATACATCCTGGTTATCCTCCAATCCGCTTCCGAGTCCGGGTCCATCTTGGGAGAAAAAAGGGAACGAGAATATTAGAAAACAACCATTTAATTAAATAACGATTTTAAGGTTTTAAGGGAGCCACGAAGTGAAGCCTCTGGATAACCTTACATTTATTTCCTGATGCTCCCTCAAAGCGTAAAGCCACGTTTTCCCGGTTTTGACCTTCACGTTTTTCACTGGACCAAACGGCAAGAGGGATGTCGGGATACATGATCCTCATCTGCTCCTTACTCATTATTTTACCCGCCTTCTAAACGAATAAACACAACCAGCAAGAAACTTTAGGTGGTACGTGGGACTCTCTGGTTATGTTGCTGGACGGGGCTCCGTGACTAAAATGAGAGGAGCTGACACAATACTGACAAGAATTGTGGGAAGAGGTGAGGGGCGGAGAACAATGAGTTGTTAATTCAATTAATAAAAAAACACAATCCGCTTTGTTACCAGGAATGCCGTAAGGGAAATTTCGCATCAAATTACACTTGCAAGGTCGCCACTTTACGACATCAAAGTATTCAGGATTAGAATGAAACAGAAGGAAACTTTCACCCAATTTAATTATCATTTTGTTGGTATTCTAGGAACAGGGGTTATTTTTCTTCCTCAAGGTTGGCACATTTTCAATTTTGCATGTATTGCAAAATGTAGCGAAGCGTTTATAAAAAGTGGAGGAAATGGAAGATCTTTGTGAAGGCTGGCATCCTTGTCAAAATTTGCTTTTCTAAGCGCATGTATTTTACGCAAGGATAAGGAAGTACAACGTCGTCGTCGGCTATTATGCATGCACGTAGTATTTATATCTTTTGTACATGTACGGACGGATGTGCAGCATTGTTTATGGATAACGAATATGTAAGATAGTAAAGAAAAACATTTTTGGGAAGTACGGCAGCCGCTTCACTGAAAGGGGAATTACGATGGCGCCTGGCGTTTTCCATAATTGCGATAAATATGATGGATCGAAAAAATGGGCTCCTCATGAACAGGATTACTTTATACCTGCGACTGATTTTGCACATTTTATTATCACTTTGACGCATCAATTTTATTTGAAGGATTTATAAGGACGATGAGTTGTGAGCCTGTCGGTGGAAGTTTTCGTTGATAGGGGAAGTTTGAATGCATAGGTACAAGCCTGTTTAAGGATGCTGTTGCCATCGCGGGCCCTTCTTCGCCGGTTTGTCTATTGGAACATGTTATCCGCGTAGTTATGCATCCGGTAAGAGAAGGAATCTACAAATTCCCTAACCTGCAATGTCATGCCCAGCGTGAAAGATACTTCATTGGAAAAAAGTTTTAAAATTCCTGATAATTGAAATACACTCTGCTGAAACCACACGCCTTCGAGTTCAAGCTGGCCGAGAAGCCAGTTTCGTTTCTTTTATTGTAAAGGCGGAACACCTTCACTTCCTTGACTTGGTGGGAGATGATCTGGAAGTGAAAAGGTCAAGGCACAGGACACCAGATTACTACTTACAATTTTCGCCGTCAGGATTTCTTCTTGGCTTTGGTCAGCAGATATGAATGTGCTGTGGGGAAGATTGTGGCAAGGTACTTGAGCAATAGTCGGTCCTGCTGCTGGTAGAAAGAACTTAGATTCTTCAGATGGCCTGGAAAAAGGAAAATAGTTCTTTATTTTACCCACTACACGGATATTGGCTCTTTCTCTCTTGCCCAGTAATGCTTGCAGGGAGGAACGGAAGGAGTAGGACTATTGCGAACACGAACGTCAGGGAAACCCGATCATGCTCACCCAAGTATACTGATTTGACGGATGTTCATCGCAACGCGAAGGAAGCTCTAGATGGGTTGCGTAGAAAAATATACGACACAAAAATGAAATTCACTGCAGACTGGAGTAGCATCATGTCATATTATGTTCAACTCGTCGTGTCAGTTAGGTTGTCGCAGCTTTTTTGTATGACCTTACGCGGTTTCCTAAAATTTGATGGATTCCTGTTGGAGGAAAAGGGCTGACAGGTGATCGGACTACTTGATATTTGGTGTTGGACGGAGAAAACGCTTTTTCTTGGAGCTCATGGTTGACAAATTGTATAACCAAATTACAGATACTCTAGAGGAGCTAATTAAAAATGTTTCTTTACGACCTTCTACTTTCTAGATACTTTCTAAAATGCTTGATACTCGGAATACAAATAATAATTTAGTTACTCTACTGCTAGACGTATACAAAGTCTTAGACCCAGTAGATCACCCTTTTTAGATGCCTTGCTGAGCTAGCTATGATACATCATGGATAGTTGATTTTCGCCAGACAGAACAGAATGAAAATAATATAGAAACAAACTCTCCAACTTGCTTACATGGAATGGAAAGAATGGAGCTGGACAAGCCACAAAATGGCAATATATCTTATCATTGTTCTAACTAATACGCATACGTGGAAAATACAAGTCCAGTAAGTCCAGACCACTATGTATAAATTATTTCCAAAATGACCACTATGCGCAAAGTAATAACTAAATCCGAATTTGTGCACATGCTGGTCACCTTGTATGGATTATACGCGTCTGTCATTTTAATAAAGCAGGCCATGAGTTTATTGAAACATTTGCTATAGCGAAATTAGATTAAATGAATCGAATCGTGACAAAACGTTAGTTTCACAATAATTCATTTAAAATTAAACCCGTTGTACAACAATTAAAAGGTGTAAATGGGGAATCACGAATAAGTAAACTTTTTTGGTGATTCTGTCGGACGCAGCTTTACATATGATTATAACAGATGAAAATTTATAGCTTTATTTGATGTAATATATGTAGCCCTGCTTTGGATCGTAAGTGAAGCCTTTAGAAGCAGGATACTGTGTGTACATATCGTTGAATACTGTATGTGTACATGTGGTTGAATTCTGTGTGTGTACATATATGGTTGAATTCTGTGTGTGCACATACGGTTGAATACTGACAAAGTATGTGTATGTGAGTGAATGCTCAGCTGAATGTTTGAATTCTATTTTATGTGGACGTTGAGTGCATGTGTTTCACTACTGAGTACAAGTATTTGCATAATGTGTACGTATGCATAAAGGATGTTCACATGCAAACTGTGTTCAATACATATGGTTGAATTCTGTGTGTGCACATATGGTTGAATACTGAGTATGTGTATGTGAGTGAATGCTGAGCTGAATGTTTGAATTCTATTTTATGTGGACGTTGAGTGCATGTGTTTCACTATCGAGTACAAGTATTTGCATAATGTGTACGTATGCATAAATGATGTTCGCATGTAAACTGTGTTCATGTGTACATGACATCTGAAAGAGCGTAGTTTATATCAGTATCGACATTTGCATACGTAATAGTACACGCGTAAACATTATTTGCCCAACTATTTCTAATTTAGAATAATTTCCGTCTCCATTGCCGACTACTATGCTCAAACTTTCAAAAAAAGGTCGTGACTACTATGTATAAATATTTTTCCATTTTCCAGCTATGGATGTAGGATATATCTATATATAGCTAATATATGTCATTTTTTGGAATGAATACTGCCATACGATTTCACCCACATTGCAGAGTTATAATTATGACCATCATCACGAAACCGATAACACCGAAGTCGAATTCCGTATTCCCACCTCAGTTAACGCCTCATACTAAACGTTGCTGTGCCGATCAACAGTATCTTTTGCATTATGTTTCCGTACGGGGAGAACTAGTGTAAATTGACCTCTCTGTAGACAAATCCCCTCCGATGACCCAAATGGAAGTGTGATATTGCCCCAGTTGTTCCATTGGGAAAATTTCCAATGCTTTGGCTACATGCCTGTCAAAAAAATTCTCAGTTGAAGTTCCAAAATAAAACCTACAAGGGAAAAATATGGGACATTATATCAGTAAGTCCTGTACATTCCACTTCTACTACTGGTGATTCATAAAGCAGAAGGAAAATACATGCCGCAGTGATATAACAACACAGAATATGTGTGTTAGAATTACTTGCAGACATGTCGTGTTGTGTAGCTTGTTGAATTTAGTCTACGTAGTACTCAAACTAAGTATATAAACACGTCATATCATATACCACGTGTTTGTTAGGGAAAAGTCGTCAAGAAAGGTCAGTAGGAAAATTGTTTAGATTTCCATGCACAGAACAACTTGAGTTACGTAAAGTTAAGTCAGGACACCTAACCTACCTAAACGCCTTTTCCTAGCGTAGAACGGTAGACAACATTATTCTTCGAAACATACTACGTCAGCACGGTTGAGTGCTTTTTATGTAATTATTCTGACTATGCAATTACAATAATTACTATTCTACTGTACCATTACTTAAAATGGTTTATTCCCAACGACATTTCCAGCTTAATCGATCTTTTAATTTTTTAGTTTTACCCTACGCATTATTGCGCTTCTCTATTTAGTTGTAAAATTGTAGACCTTTCTTATATTGGGTTGCATATTCGTAATGAGTGTGTACGCAGATTGTGCAATATACGAACAATACGCATTTATTTACCTTTGCGCGCGTTCGCCCAACTAATTACTCTTATATTACTGTACAATGTATATTTCTGCAGGTGTTGTGAGCGCAGGAAATCCCGACCGACCGGTCGTCCGTCCGTTGGTGCTATAACTCATAAACGACAAGAAATTAAAAAAACCGTTTTAACCAATTAGTGATCAACAGGGCTGAAGTGTTCGAAGATAAGTACTTGAAATCAACTCTCGAGAGGAATGGAAGGGGTGAAAGTGTACACACGTACAAATGAACTGCAATTTGATATACAGGCACTATACGTATATAAATCAAAATTTAGCGTTTTATGAAGTTTGACAGTGAGCTACACTGGTTGAGTAGTGTAGCATGTTGAGATCAAACGTTGTAATACACTGCACTCTATCGTCTCTACGACGTTTACAACGGTTTATTGCTACGTATTGCAATGTATGCACACTTGGTTGCAGCGTGCATTCCGCAAAATCAATCATTTGTTACCGACTTACGACTTCATTTGTAAGTTGTTATGTTTAGTGTTTAAACAACTTAAAAGAATCGCCTAATGTACTTTACTCTTCATTTTTAAATATCAAATAAGCAGTGTTTTACAGGTCCAGAGAACTTGCAACTACAACATACAAATGAAATACAATAAAGTATGTTAACAAATGCATAAAATGTTGTGAAGATGAAAATGGCAGATTTTTATCATAATTGCTGGATAGTGAACCGTATAATTAAACTTACGCATTTGTACTGCTAAAGTATATGAGTACGTGTGCTTCACTCCGCTCTACTTGTACATCATTACTGGAACGAACGTGCGACGGGCACCATTAGGACAAGATAACAGCATTAAGAAGGATTACTTTTAAATCAAATAGACAAATAGTAAATTGTTCCAACATTTCTGGGCAAAACTAACCAATGGATCACGTAATCCGTGTGGCATGGCTACATTTAATTATGTTCATAGCCTGTCTGAGTTACCATGGAAGCTTACTTGCACATTCGACCCAGGACAGTCTAATACAACAGTTATATATTTCCATACGCTTAATATTATAACTTGTATGTTACTAAATGTGTTAAGTGTGCCGCTATTATGTAAATAATACATAACGATAATGTTGACGTAATACCTGAAATACCAGACAGTATAAAAAAGGAAGGTACATCGTATTATATTCCCATTTTCAGTTTAGATCAGCCATGCGGGATAATATTCCAAGATCATCCAATTTGTCTGTGTGGATAGACGACGATCTGTATGTGGCGAATTGGTTGAAATGTAAGTTAATATATAATCCATTTTATTACAGAGATAATCAGTTGAGACTTGAGGCGTATTAGCTTTACTTTGCTATTAATTCTAAATATAGTGGGATCTGAGAATTACCGAGACCTACCCCATTTTTACTTATATGTGGGATAAATTTGGCCGACCCGCAGCAGAAGCAATGTATTCGGATTGGGACATTCGCCGAGCCATGCTCACTGGTCATAGACAGAAACTTATTCGATGAAATATTTACCTTCAAGAAAGGATGCAAAATCGTTTGTTTGAGGCAAGACGCCTGTTCAGTAGAAATGTGACAGGGGCAGCAATCATTGTTAACTGTCAAGGCATGAACGTGTTGAAGCAGCTTTGTGTCGCTTGCCAAAGATTGTTCACGACTCTGGGAGAAATATTTCAAAATCCCTAATTCTTTCTATGGGAGCGTACCTTCATGGCCAACAGTAATTGGTTTCTACTCCAACACTTATTTTACTACGATGTTGATATCTTTTTGCAAGTTAGTCGTTTAAACTACTTTATTACAGTGGGAGTGGGTATGAACACAATGATGAAGACGGCATTTCCCCTTTACCATACAGAAAGTCATCCCAACAAATTCCAACATCTTTGAGGTCAAATGGAGTGGAAGCCGGTGTTGAATACAAATTGTGACTTAAATCAGGGTAGGGTGAGATTGGGAGGATCTAAAGTACGAAACTGCTGATTATTAGTGCGATTTCAGTTTTGAATTTAGTCCCAGGCAAAATAAAATAGCAGTTGTTTACTTTATTTTAGGAGGTTCAACAAACATCATTTATCTTGACATATCAGTACATTAATATAAAAAGTACGTTAACTTATTTATTTATTTATTTATTTATTCGCGCTGTCGCTAACCCACAAATGAGACACGGCATTAAATTTTTTGGCAATTCCGAGTGCGCCCGAATCCGTCTTTTTTGTTACTGGCATAAGCGACCCAACTTAACAAAATCATATTAGCATTTTTTAATAAACACGCTAAAATTAACCACCTACATGTTTTATAATTTATTGTTATGCATACTAGATTGAAGCTACATCAAAACTCAATTATGTGTAAAAAATGTATGTCCATTTAAATTCCAGCATCAAGACGTCAATTAGTGAAAAAATGGGTCGTTGACTGTGATTGAAGACAAATTACACAAACAACGAATGTTTGCACGTGGTTAATTGCGGGATATATTTATTATTGTAAATACTATTCTTTGTCTGCCGCATATACTTACAAAAACGAAACTGAAAACCGAAAGCTACAGAGTTTCTCTGTAAATATCAACTAGACCTTTGATTTCCATCTCCTTCGTTATAGCAACGTTCACCAATTTTATGAACTAGCTATGCGTTACTTAAATTATATACACAAAATGATTATAATTAGGTCCACAAAATTATGTAATTGATTTTTATTTTCCTTTCTACTCCCCAGTATACACTACAGTCGTATAACACGTTCGGCATTTGTGGTATTTGTAATACATACCATATGAAGTCGTACTATTAGATCGAATGCGGACGCACGGACGGCATGTCATCAAAGCACTATTATATCAATTACGTACAGTAATCCTTCTTTCTCTGTAGATTCATTCACCACCTGTACATAAAAACGACAAAATATGTGCAGGGAGTCATGGTTCAAGAAAAATAATGTTGAGGAACAGATAATTGATTTGGTATCATGAAGTGTATAGTCTTGTATTAATTAAAGTCATTTTCTCGGTTTTATCTGATCGGATAAGTAATTTTATCGTTTTAAGCCAAAGCTGTATGTAATCGTACTTGTTTCCCACGTACCAATGAAATGTAGTTTGTCTTTCCTATAGATTTAGCTTCATGAAATGAAGCTAAATAAATATATATATGTAAGTAGTTTCATTTAAAAAATCTGATGAATATTTTTTAAACATTTGGGCCTGTAATTTTTATCGAATTTTGGACTAGTGATATAAAAGATTTATTACAAACCCCGAAAGAATTGCATTAGATTTCGTTTCAATTTTTCTAGATATAATATTCTAGAGGACCGGTCACTTGGTAAACAAACTTGGTATCCTTTGAATGACCCACACCAACTGGATCCCGGAGTGTTCATTCCACAGTCCTCGTTCTTCTCACAAATACAAGCATCGTTGAGTGCACAGTGTGAACTATATGCATTCGACCATGATTTGTTCAACCCAAATCGCAGTCGTCGTCCAAAATCATTGAGAAAAATTCCACGAGGATCAAACTCATCCATGCATTCCATAAAAGTGGGTAGATTGGGGTAGCGCTTTAGTAAAAATGATTGGTGTGTGAAGACCGGCCCATTTTTGCCCCAGTGAGGTCTTTCTTGATGTTTAAAGAGCTATAACACAATAAAATGCAATGAGGAAATTGCCTTTAGTTTGCACTTATGTTGCCCTATAAGTAAATAGCAAATTTACCAGCGCTTGGATGAGTGCTTCATAAATGGCTAAATGCATGCTTGGCTTATTAAGTTTATCGCGGCGTGGTACCCTAACCCACTCTATCGCAACTGAAGTTCTGTCACTGTTGATGGTTAGTAGACCGTCGGAAGCTGACAAAAACCGGAAGTAAAGTATATTCCTGTCACGGGAAAATTAATTAGCTGCTCGCCTAATATTTCTCGCATGGTTTGAATGGCGGGTTGTAATTCAGTCAGAGGTATAATTGCAGCGAACTCGAAAATAAATATGGAAGCATTTCCGTAATTCCATGCACAGCGGTTGCATCGATTACTGCACATCCTATGGTTGTAACCAATAGCTGGGAAAGACATTGAGAGTCCATCCGCAGTAAATATAGGGGTCTTGAACATTAATGGTCGAAATAACGATTTTCTCAGAAAAGTCTGTACAACAGCATCTCCTCGACGATGTCCTTTCTCTTGCACATCTTCCAAGTAAGCAGACGTTGCCCATGCTTGACTATGAGTTTCCGGGATAAAACCAGAACGACAATTTCCCGGAGTTTCAATTGGAAGACGGGTACCCTCAGATAGGACAACCCGCCTGTCACTGGGAAACCAAAAGAACTGAAATCGCTCGTAGTAGGTGGCCTTTACCAGAATTGTATTTCGTGTCCAAAGAATGTTGTTAGGCCTTTGGTAATTTTGAATATGGAGTTTATATTGTGGAACAATTTTCATCGTAATCTCATATACGATTCCTAAAAGACCAAGATGAGCTCGAAAGGCACGTAACTGTTCGGAAGTACTTGTATTTCGTACGTTACCCAACCCATCCACAACCACAAATTCCACCGCCTGATCGGACAATGTGGTTGGATCCCGGAGTCCGGTACCGTGCGCTCCGGTCTCGTGATAGGTAGGAATACCGTGAATAGTGCGCCCATTTTTATGGAGGAACTCCAGAAAAATTCCCATTTTGACCCCTGCCCCAACTCGAGCCCGTCCCGTTTGGTTATCATTAGGGACTCTACTTGTAGGTGCTTAAAACTCACCAAATAGGTAGGTATTTAGGCACTTAAAATCATTAAAATAGGTGCTTAAAAAAGGTCCTTA
>JAHZNE010003979.1:0-23009 GCA_027744055.1 Callyntrura sp. NNG-2020
CAACTCTGTAGTTTAATAATTACATAATTTTGAGTGGGAAGCCGTCTGTATCAGTATAGGTAAATATGATTTTTATTTTTACCTTTTTTACCGGACATGGTTGCTATGACGATCCAGATGCAGTTGAAAACTTTTTCACCCATGTTTTATTAATTTATCTCTTTTAATCCTACGTATATACATCATTTATTAATACACGAGAACCTATCGCTCTGACAACCCCCCTCCCCTTAAAGCTTTGATAAGGCTACGTCACCGTTCATTAGTCTGACCCCCCAAAGCCGTGGACTGGCTACGCCACTGGTTGTATAGTTCATCAATTGAATTGATTCAACTCGCAAAACAGAATTCCCATTCCTTAGAACTATCGTGAACACTGATGGATGGACTGACGCGAAAGACTAAAAATGTAAATGTGTAACAGCAGACTAGCCCAATAAGCAAATAACAATCACATTTTATTCGCTAAACGCTTTACAACTAAAACTTAAGTGTGCCAAGATAGTATCGGTTTGCCACTAGACCAACCTACATATTTGCAAATTGCAAAATCTATAATTTAAAGAACAGTTAAGCATTGAGCATTTTTCCTGCGAATGCATTCTAGAACTAACATTTTACATTTAATCTTGATCTCATTCAGTATAGAAATGTATGTGGTTAGAGGTAAAATTCGGTGTAGTCAGAGGGGTTTACTGTACGATACAGGCATATTTCTTTCTCTTTTTTTAGATTTTCTTTCTTCCGGGTCGTGGTCTGCTTCAGGGAGATCCGGTTGTGGTTGTGCTAAATATGTTGCATTGCAACCTGCTATAATTTACAAAATCGCGAGTGGTTTCACAACAAACGCTGTACATAAACTCATTTTATAATAATGTAATTATTCATGAGCCGGAAATACTTTCTGTACCTTTCAAAGGTAACTAAATCACTCAATGTATGTTTAGGCGTGATTAATATCACAACATTATAGTTTATTTATGGTTTATGATTACGTGCTAACGGTCATATACTAATATAAAGTATGTATGACGCTTAATATGGTGCTTTCTTTACTTGCATAATAAAAGGGTCTCAACGTTATCACGTCTCCCCAATCTATCCGTCATATAATTAAAAATGTCTTTCGTGTTAGCTTTCTGCTCATTATAGTTGAAATCACCATTACTTTCACAAATGAATGTTCCTACGGTAAGGACATATGCTTATATTAACTTGAGGAGTGAAACTCAGGTTGAAATTTTGTAACTTGCTTCTGAAGACGTTTTGTGTATCATATTTTCAAATAATATGGTTGCGTTTGTGTTAGGCATAAAATAAACAATAGAAGGTACAACTTTGTGTTGTCTTATTTAGTCCGACATATAAAAGATGCATCATATAACCTCGACCTCGATCCGCTTGTTTATCAAGCCGGAAATTGTCGTCCATACGAAACAAAATTTAAAAAATTGAATATTGAAAAACAAAACTGAACGAGAGAAAGTGATTGTATGTTTTAGTAACGTAACGTACCCCTTTTAATTGATTGTCATTCATTCTTCAGTATTTTATGCATTGATACTTTACAAAGATCATTTTACTTATTACCAAATTGTTAGAAAGGAAGCAAAATGCTAAGTATAAAATGAATAAACCCTTTTTACTGTCAAATGTCCCTAAAAACCTAAACGTGAGAACATTTTCGAGAAAAAAAAATGTCTTTATGTCAAATCCAGCACTAGCTTGCATATTTACATGATAAGCTCAAAAACGGGACTGCAATTCCTTGATTCTCTTGATACATCAAAAAGTCTTGTAACATTTCACATCAAATAAACTTTGTTCAAAAAGAGAGGAATGAGAGCACAAGATCCATGAATCCCCCCAATGATCTAGTCTTTTGTACTTTCCTTTATGCTGAAATCAAAATAATAATGATTTCAAATATAGTTTAGGTACAGTTCTGGAATGAGACTCATTTTACCTTAATGGTGGAAATTCTATTCTAGTCGTTGCATGCGTTCGTTTCTAAACAGTGTAGATATATCAGGGTACGAACAAAAAAAGCTAATAAGAGTAAATTATCGGGAATGAAAAATCGTTCATGAATTCAGCCGTGAATTTGAAACATTTTCACTGCATGAGAACATAGACTAGTACTATTAGTACAAAGATCATTAACAATTTGTAATTTTCCTTACGTGTCACGTACGCACACAAGTGTATCGTTGTAACGTGCTAAAGTACATAATGCATGAAAGGTCGAGTAAATGCTACACATGTAATAATTTAAGAGTATACTCACCTGAGACCCATAAATCGCATAGACCATCACTCAACGGCCACGTCGCCTCGTTAAGTTCAAACACCATTGCAAATGGCATTACGATAAGTGCCACAAACAAGTCCGAGACTGCCAACGACACCAGGAGGTAATTTTGGGGTTTTCTCAGCTTTCTCACCAAAATAACCGACAAACAGACAAGCACATTGCCAATGATTGTCACTAAAACTAAGAGGGTCAATATCAGACCCTTCAGAATGGCGTACATCACAGGCATTTTCTGTTCTTCCATCACTTGTACTCCAAAAAATAACGGTTTTCTAAACCTGTAAGCTAAGAATGCATAGTTTCCTCCACGAAATTCGTTTATGAAACGTTCATCTGCATAACTATTACATTTTAATGCTATTTACTATCAATTTTAGTTGGAAAATAGAGAATTCCTTTATAAATTCGATACTTCTACGAACGACTACGAAGTTTTCTAACACTTCCCTTCAATTTTAGTTGCAATCTTACTGCCTAATCAGATAATTTACTACGAACAGAGAGAATGTTGAATGTAGTAGTTCTAAATTACCAATAACTTTAGTCTAGCAATCACATTAAAAGTAATTGCCAATTGTTTTTACACGACACTCAATTCAGTTTCAAAATATTCCTTGGTTGCACATCAGCATATACAGTTAACGCTACAACTTGCAAAAGTTTTTTGATACCCCAAGCCCCAATATATGAAAGGCGTCCTTTACTCCAAAGTACTTCAATGTAATGTAATTCTACGGTAAAGAGGAGAGTTTATTGCATTGTTTCATTACTGCACACCTGTTTTAACTTAAGGGACACTACCAACCAACACGATAATAATAAAGAAATACTGTAAATGCAGGATTTTGGGTAGCACCACCGTCCGCCCAAATGAAAGTTTTTTTTTCTTTCACACAGTCGTACAACATATGCATTTACGTTGTTTCACGTTACACAACATAACCTGCACTGATGTTCATTTTTGCCAAATTGAAATTGTTAAATTGCTCTCAAATGGATGGAGAAGCAAGCATGTGGTCTCTGGATTCATCCAAGGCTGTTATCATTTCACCGCTTTTCACTTTACCAAAACGAGTCCCATGCAGGTAGTTTGCCTGGCTGGCGGTGAAAATTCTGCTGATTTTCCCATCAATTTTCTCCCGCCGTAAATTCGTTATTCGATACGAAACGTCAAAACTTTGCGTGCAAATTCACTCTAAAAGGTGTTATTTTTGTTCATTTTTAGATTGAAGATTTATGAACGACACTTGGTTTTTTTACCACAGATATGTATTTCTTTTTTTTAAACAACGGAGTCAGTAGTCTGTCCTGGAAAGTTCACGACAATATCCACTTTGGTGGTTTGGCTCTAACAGAGAAGAAAGTAAAGAGATTATATGGTAAAAGAAACGAAAACTCCGAACCAACGTCCGGCCTGGAACACACTGAACTTGGTTTCGAGCTAGCTTTGGAAAGACTATCTTTTAAAACGGAGGCACCGAACCGTTCGCTAGGCTGTTTGCTTCTCGTGGATACCGTTCTGGCAAAACTATGCTTATTTTCTCGATGGCTCATATTCCTTTCCACTACTTCTGTGTGTCGTACTTCTAGAGTAATCTATATCTAGCAAACGGTCGTTTCTTCTGTAACAACGAAATACAGAAAAGTTCGAAGACGCTTGTAGACGAAGAAAAAGGTTGAAAAAATTGCTGCCTTGGTCTTGCTCTGGTTTCTTGTTGTAAATACGAGTGTGTTAGTATGTATTGTTATGTAATGTTGTGGGAACAAGTCTTTTATATCTAGTCTGTACGATAGATGGGTGGAAAGTGGAAAACAAGTTCGGGGTAGATTTTCTTTCAGTTTTTTTCGTTTGATGCAAGATTTACGGTAGGATACAAAATTTGAATGCAAGTTGTGTCGTATAACACGGAATTGCTGCTTACAGCTGAAGCTGTTGCTGGAAATCGGCATTTTTACCAAATTGCGTTTTTACAAATAGCACAACAATGAAACCTGACAAGGTTAGAACGTCTTTCGTTCGAGATGACGCCGAAATATCTTAGTTTTGCAATGGGGAAATGCAACCACCTAACAGCGCAGCGAATCGATTGGAAATGAGCAAATTACATTGCATTTCTATAGTCGCAAGATGGAATTTACAGTGTTGTTCAGGTTTGTTGTAATAGGTCTCAATAAAAATTGTTGTCGAATGTCACATTGATTTTTTGTCACGCTGCTGTAAAGTAAAATGCATCGTAATTCTATTTTGAACCAAGAGGCATTGCTTTTGACTCAGAGAGGCTCTGGGCTTTCTGTATAATGTTGTTTTGATGAAGGGCTTTAGAGAAAAAACTTTCCGTGGAATCTAAACTATCATCACCTCTTTTCAAAATGCAGAAAAACTGCTAAGCTTGCTCCTGCCATCAACTACAAAAGGATATACCTAATACCTACAGTCATACCAGGCATTGTTATGCATACTTTGAAAAGGACATTACTGATATTTGCAATCGATCGGGAATTAACTAGCTTGAGAGAGGTGGAACTGCTATATTGGATGTTGTAAGCTATAGGTTCAACTTACAAATAGTGTTATATTACACATCTAATTTTACTTGTAATTAGATTCGAGGCTTCCATAACTTGCAGCTTGCAAAAGTTTTTGTGGTGGGTACGAAATTATACAACGTAGAATGGTATAGAAAGATAAATTGTTGACTAGCGTGAAAAAATAAATCAAACTACCTTTGAATTTTAAAAAATCTTTGTCGCGCAGGATCGGTGTAATTTAGCCCAACAAACGGTAAACAACCCGTGTAAAACTGTAATTATACTTATTTTGTCAAACATATACTGACAAGTTTCCTTTTACCCCAAATTAGTCGTTTCTCACCATGCATGTATGACACAAGTAGTGACGTGTTCCCTCATTATTAGCCATTACGTAGTTTGTAGTGGAGACATGATCCATCAATTAAATCAGATTGATGCATTTCGACATCATATGCTGACGGAATGACCCCGATTCGAGCAGCAGTTGTAAATGCGCTGCTTGTTCGTGCAAATTGTAATTACGTTGGGTTGTTGACTTATCGCGCAATTCCACGTTTCTAACTCGCTCTTTCCAAAGATGATACCACCAAACATGATAATACTGGAAATGTCTTGAAATGAAAAAAATCATCTCCCGTGTTAGACTAAGAAGTATACTCATACTCTATTTGTGATCTAATTGAGAGAGAAAATAATATTATAGACATTTGCTCGAGTCATATAATGTTCAATTATATTATATGATTATTTTTCCTGTACCAAATATGATTATAAAAGCTACAATAATCCGTCGTCTTATCAAGTTTATGCTGTTTAATATTTTACAAAAGCCGCGCTTTGATTAAATTTGCAACAATTTTACACTTTTTCCTCTCCAGACACTAAAATGGATACAATTTTGAGACCACGTTACTTCATAGAGTCGGATTCATCAGATAGAGAAGACGATAGTACAGAGCAAACTAACATTTCTAGTAATTCCAGCAAAATTACGGTAGTTCCTAAAGAATACTCACAGTGCCCTCCAACTAATTTTGAAGTAGCCGAGATCTGGAATAGCAACAACTCTGGGAACGTTATTGTATGCCCAACAGCACGATTTCTTCGAGTAAAGCAAAAAGAAGTTAGTTCGTATGACCTGTTAGTGCTTCCCCCAAAACGGCCCAAATTTGTTATACCTTCAAACCGAGAAAATATGCGACAGAAAGTAAATCCGTCGTTGGGAGCCCGGAGCACAACACCACCCTTTGAATGCGTTTACTTTGAAAACGAAAAGAAACAGTGTAAGAAAGAAAGCAGTAGTTGGTCGTCAGGTTCATCAGCATCGGCTAATTCTAAGAGGAATGAAAATGCATCGCTAAACTATCAACCCATGCAGCAACCACCGCATGAACCTGTACCGCTGTTCCGCATTTTATCTGAAGAACACCAATTGCAACAATACGAAATGGCACAGAAGAAAGCATTTGATGCTGTTAACACTTTATTCAATGAGGAAGACTTTTCGTCCGACAAGAAAAACAACAATGAATTTTATGAGTTCCCAGTGACAGAGAACTATGTATTCTATATGCGATATATGTCAAACAATCCGTCATTACATACCAACAACTCAAGGGGAGATGTTAACAGCAATTATCTTCCGAGTCTATTAGCAGAGAGATTACGGGGGCCCCGGCGCATTCCAAGTAGAAATCATCGGCAGGAAGGTGACATTTCACCTGAGGACCGAAGATTTCGCAGACCCGTATATCGGCTAAGAGATAGCAATTCACCATCTGAAACACGTACAGGGAATACATGTCGTCGTTCAACCAATCATAATCAAGGGAATATGGGGATTCACCAAACAGTGGAATGCTCACCCACATCACGCTCACATAACGAGAAACAATTTTGCCAAATAAAGCCACAATCGAAGAGACGAAAACTTAATTCTATTGAGTGTGCAGATAAAAGGGAGCAAAAACCATTAAAGAGTAAAGGTGCTGACAAGCATTACAAAACAGATATTGGGAGAAGTGTACGAGGAGATCGAGATGCATTAGGTTCAAACAATTTTGAAGAACTCGGTAGTTACAGAGTACGTAATGGCGTTGGTGATCAATCGAGCCCTTTCACCAAGCCCGTATCAGTAATGTTTCAGTCGTTGTATGATGATAACTCGTCCATAGGAACGCCCATTCGGATGGAAAGTCAAGGAGGATTCACTGTCATTCACCATCCTGATCTTCAAGATTTGCGTTCTGATTCCACAGGAGTAAATGACTTCGGTAATGGTACTGTGAAAAGCGCATTAGTAACGGAACAACACCCGCCTCAGTCGAATGACCCAAAGTCAACTGACATCCTACTTTCTGCTCTATCAGTAACAGCAACGTCTCATGAATCGTCGACAGAATCGCCTATGCTCCCAGAATGTTCCCCAGTGCAGATATTCCTGAATCAATCTCCAGACTTGCCGTCATCGTCTTCTCAGTTTGCCTTTAGTGTGGATGGTTCTTTCATGGGTTTCACTGACTTTTGTGATTTTGGTCAACTACAAGAGGAAACAATAGTGGTCAATGCCCACGAGTTCGAGCAAACAGTAGACGACCCAAAAGTAGCCGATTTCCATGATTTGAATCTAGTAGAGGATGAATCCAGAGTGATCGATGTCACTGATTTGATTCCTGACAGTGAAGATTTCGTATGCATGTACAGGAACCAATACAACGATTACAATGAAATTGAAACCATTCCAATCTTCCGAGCCGAATTAAAAACTTTCTCTAGTTTAAATTTGAAGCCTGAGCAGAAAACAGGTTCTCCTCCAAATGGGAAAGATAGTACATTTGGATCTCTTGCGATATTGGAAGATCAACATCCGGCAGAAGAGTTGGAGGCTCAGGAAGTGCTCATGCAACCCAACCCTAGAATAAAAACGTCTACAAGTGTGCATTCAGCGTTAGAATTGAGTTTGAATCAAAATTCCTCAACAGTTGAAGTTGAAGATAGACAGACAAAGTCAGATTATTATATTGGGAAAGAGCAAGGTCTGTCTAAAAGTATTATGATGAAAATGTACCGAAAGCACTCAGACCCTGTCGTTACAAGCGCCAGTGGTACCGGAAATTACTGTTCAGCTGTTAAGTCTGAAGCTAAGTCAGAACGTCAGCATTCTGCGGCCCCAGTAAAACCTGACGTTTGCACTCCCACCACATCACCATCAGGCATGCTTGCTTGCATTGAAAAAACTTTGGCAGTACTACAAAACTGTAGTAAAAAGACTGATAAGCATAGTACTGCAAAAAAAATTAATCCACCTCCGAAGGAAACGGAGCCGGCGTCGCAAAGTAAACTGAGAAATTTATTTTCTTTTACAAAAAGTAATAACAGCCAACCAACACCAAACTCAACAATAAAAACGAGTGACCTCCCAACTGCGAAGACAGAAGCATATCTAAAGCCAATTATAAAAAAGAAAGCAAATCCAAATAAATTGTCAAAAATTTTCGGTAGCATCTTTAAAGGAATATTTAAGCCAAAGCAAAAGTCTAGCGAAGATAATATCAATCAGGACCAAGAAAACGCAATGCCACCTGTTCCTGCTTCATTGTCAAAGAAAGTAAGACGTTTAATTGAACATACGGATTCCAGGGAACTATACAGGGGAAGGAGACGTAAGCAATTGCAGGAGCAAATAGATTTTCAAAAAGAAACTTTATCGTAAGCAACAACCAAGCCGTTTCTTTGCATATAGTTGTATATTGATTCAATTTCTAGTAATACTTATAAAACATTTCTCGTCTTATTAGAAAATACGTCAAAAGTATTCTGGAAAACGAGCAACAGTCAAAGCAGTTAGAAAGCTCTACATTTAAACGAACGTCATATCACAGCCCAATAACATTTTTCCTGGAAAACCCTATCAGTCAAAGCCACACTGAGACTTATGCTCAAAGTAATAACAGTATTGAAAATGGGTTTGATGATAGCGCTAATACAGTTCCGGTGTCTGTCAGGCTATCAAAGTCGGACGGTGCTATTGCAAGGTCGGTTTTGACACGAAACGGCGGCAGGTCGAGTTTAGTACTACAATTTCCTCCTTTTCTAGAAGTGCTAGCAGCTATCATTGAGACAACGAAGGAAAGTATCCGTGAAGAAAATAAGACAGCATTAGAGAGAGAAAAGGAAAAGTTAAAGAAGCCATTAAAGGGAATTTTGAAAAAAAATTGAAATTTGCATAATGAAATTCATACAACAGTGCAGGTTTTTTCGCACCATGCATGTATGGATGTACCGTGTTGAAATAAAAGTGTTTAGTTCATATTAGTAATTTAATACTCAGGAAAATTGCCTGCCATTTTTATGTTCATAAAATATTTCAAATATTTCAAATATTTCACATCTTTAGCGTACACTGAAAAAGTTAAGACGTAAGAAGCATCATTTCTTCGTTATATCCAGTAACTTCCCTCACCACGGTGTGTTCTTATAGTATATTTTAGGTATTCTTACTTTTTCATCACTCATATAAAAATCAGGATGACGCATCTGTCGGCACCTACCAGTTGTTATGTAATTGTAAGACGTAACACACGAAATAAGACCGAACAGCGTAAGTGAATATGAATATAATATATATATGGATATATATTTATATATGAAGGATATGTATTTTCGCGTATTATACAATGAAACGCCTCACCCTTAGTCAGTCAGCAATGTCGGATATGCCAAATTCGTTGTTCATGTATATTTTAAGCCTGAGTTCACCTGAATAAATTCTGTTTTTCCGGTTGTGTAGCATTGAATCTCTTCCTAATCGAATCCCAATCCTTCGTCGTACCTTCTCTACTAGTCATGTATGCAACAACACCATACATCTCAGTTATTGTGCTCTTGTGTGAATGAACTCCAGTAGAAATATGAGTGAACAGTGAGCACTCCATCGCAGACACAATCCACTTCCGCAATCCACAAACAATAAATTCTTTCCACTTTACAAAGAATGGTTGTGTAAATGTCAATGATGCAACTGTAGAGATTAAAACGCAAGTTTTATAGTTTTGATTTTGATTCTGATTTTGTGTTTATTTCAGCGCTTGCTTTACATCTTGATTTGGTCTAAAATGATAATTCGATCAATGGCTTAACAAACCACCGTGAAAAAGTGTGATGACTTTTGTCTCATGCGACAGAAAGTGTAAATCTTGAGGAATTGGTAACTGCTATTTATTGGATTACGCCGTAGCGATATGGTACAGTGTGCGGTACGGTTATGGGTCGGTGAACTTGCACTCCTTGAGTATTTTGATGAGAAAGGACTACGCCAACGGCGTACATTAGCTAACTAATACTTTAGCTGAATTGAAATTTAGTTGAATGAAGGGGTCCGATAGTATTGTATATTTCTTGGCATTTTCTTCTTAATTTACTTACGAGAGGATACCGGAGGCAATTTTTCTCAGAATCGCTTCTAATTCACGTATGTCACCCATCTTAGCATTAAGGTTCCATGATGAGCCATTGGATGCAGCGAGCAGTTTTGTCGTTTTTCTTTAAAAAATTCAATATTTTTTTAAAAATTCTTATGTAGTTGACTCCGTATGTATCCCCTCCTTAGTATATTGCAACTTGCAATACTGCAATGTGCAAATTACACACGACCCGTATACACTTATGGGAAGGAGGCAAAACAGCGCTTCAACGCGTGAGGGGTACCAATATCAATGTACCTCTGCCATCTGCGCTTTTGAAAATTGACATGCACCCTTTCCACTTAAATATTTATAAGACGCCATGCCATGACCAAGAGTAAAAAAAGAGAAACAAAACTAAATTTCATTTATCCAAAAGTAAGAAAATATTCAATTAAGATGTTTTAAATCAAAAAGTGTTTAACATGTTCAAGTACCACATATAATAGCGGATTATGACTTTTGCAATACTGAATTATTCTGCATCATGCAAAAGTATTTTTGCACTGGACTGTGCTTTTATCGCACGGAATCACCGCATCCGAGCCCATGTGTAGGTAGAATTCACCATTCGTCTGAAAGGAGTTGCTACAACATTCCAATGGAAATTTTGCCCCATCGTCTGAAGTTTTTTCGCGGGACACGGTGTTCTATGTGTGAACCGTGAAAAGAACAAAATGGTTTGTCGGAATCTTGCTGTACTGCTATGCTGACATTCGATATTTGTTTTTATTTGCATTAAATCATCTGACTGCCAGACGGTCACGTTAATAGTTGTTTTTGTATTTGCAGCCAGCCTTTTAGAACTTCAACAACTATTCGAAGCCTTTTGTCCTAATTACATATATGACATACGCAGTTGGTTTGATATGAACCAGTTTCTAGTATTTCGTTTTTTTGTATTAGTTTAATTCATAATTACTTAAAAGTTATGTAAGAACTACGGCAAACTTTAGTACATCAAGGTTGTGTTTGTGGTGTCCTTGAAGTTTGCTTGCACATATTTAACGTAGTATCATACCGTACAGAGTTGTGGAGAATTATCAACATGTCAAGAGTATTAACTAAGACTGGAATTTCATGGAGGCGAACTAAAGGACTATCTTTCCGTTCCGGGTATCAATCTCGGAAAGCTACCAGTGTTTCGGCAGGAAAAACTAACGATGGCTACATAGTGTTGTGAGTTGTACATATAAACGATAATGCAATGGAATTAGCTTAGCTTGCTAATCAAGAGCAGACCTTTAGATGTAGTAGATAATATAACGATAACTGTTTTATTGCTGGTAATCAGGTTGCCTGAAGTTCCACAGGATACGCCAGAGACTAATCAGCTACTCCGGCTCGGAGAAAATCCTAACTTTGATACGTTGAACAAGCAACAGTGCCGAAATGCAGTGGGAAAGTTGGCACTTGAAGTGGAGTCTCATGTGTGGCGAATAGAAGATTCTCTGAAGGGTGAGCGAGAAAAAAATATAACGTAGCGCAGTTACTTTTAATCAATCCAGTATTTAAGAACATTGATTATTTGTTGTGTGGGGTTTTTTGATTAGATCCAAATTTTCCGAGGACCTATGAAAGTGTTATTGATCCTATAGAAAAGCTCAGCGTTCCATTTGATTATGCTTGGAGCATAGTCAAAACCCTAAACCTAGTGAAAAATGATTTTATTCCTTCAGATGGGTACACGGATTTGCATAATAGAGCAAGATCAGCAAGAAGCAAAAAATATACTAGTCTCCCTATTTACCATGCGTGTAAGGTAAGAAATTTGTCAGCTCGGTTCAGAGTCATGATGAGAATGTGCATTTAAATTGTGCAGTATTTATGTGTTCATTAATGTATAAATTAATTGATTTTAACTTAGGAAATTAGAGCAGATTCATCTAGACTTCAAGAACCGCAACAAAGAGTCGTGGAAAAATTTCTTTTGGAGGGAAAACTTAATGGTGTCGAGCTGACAGGAGATCAAGCTTCTCACATGAACAATTTACTTGTAAATATAAAGGATCTTAAGAAATTATATGCTGACAATGTGACCGCAGCCTCCGTGAAGTTTCGTCAGTTGTTAATTGATCCACAATACATTGGGGAAATGCCAGTTCAGTTACTAAAGAATTTGGCTAAGGATAAGTACGTATGATAAGCATACTTCATTTCGACTATATATATAGTTTCGTAAAGAAAACTCAAGAAGGGTCGTTAATTTTGTGTGTAAAATTTAGGTCGCAACCTAGCAAAGGTCCTTGGATTGTGACATTGAATGAACCTGTTTACAGAAGTTTTCTGGAATATTGTCCTGAGAGAGCACTCAGATGGAATGCCTGGTTAGCGTACAACTCCAGGGCTTCAGGTTTTATGGATAGACAACTAAACAATAGCGTTCATATTGAAGATATCAGAATGAAGAGGTGCGTATATCTTTTTGATATAAAAATGCACTATGTGCAATGCTGTTGAATCCCGATTGCATTAAAAAGCATTATTATATTTCTTATGTTATTCGCATATTTGGACGCATGCAGAGCAGAGCAAGCTAAATTGCTGGGGTTTGAAAATTATGTGGAAATGTCCATGCAGACAAAGATGGCAGGGAATTTAAGCAACGTACGAACGTTGCTGGCAACTTTATTTGCCAAAGGTATATATGTCAATGCAAAAATTGGGACAGTAGAAATATACGTCGAATATCACAAACAGGCTCGTTTCATTTTAGCAAAACCTAAGCAAGATGAGGAATTGGATAGTTTACAGTCGTTTGCGGCATCTCGTGGATTTGACTCCCATTTTAAACCGTGGGACATCGACTTTTGGAGAAGGAAGCAGCGTTCTTCACTTTATACGTAAATACGGCGCATCATATAAATTAAATACGACATTGCAGTAATCAATTAAAATAATAACCTGTTCTCTTAAGAATTTCTTTATTACTCTTAGATCGGATGAGTTTTCAGTCAGCGGATCCTCTGGAGAAAAAATGGGAGGATTTTATTTCGATCCTTATACAAGGTTAATGGCGATTGTAAAATTATCTTTATTTTCCCACAAAGAATGTTCTCCATAATTTTGCAATACTATTTTAGACCAGGAGAGAAAGCTGCCGGAGCTTCTTGGGTCATCGGTAATAAAAGTAGATGTGGCATACGCAATGTAGAACCTCTAGCGACTCTTATTTTTAACTTTCAACCACCAATGTATGGGAAACCGGCGTTGTTGACTTTTGATGATGTGTATGCTCTTTTTGGAAAGGTATGTGACCATTGTGGCATTGTGAAACTACAATTTTACTATTTTTGTTGTCACTCTATGTTATTATTTTTTTATTTATATTTGTGCTGCCATGCGATCTTAATATTTGAATTTTCGTACTTGTAACAGTTTGGACAGCTACTGCAGCATGTGCTTACAACCGTTCCTTTCAATGAAGTCTCCGGAACAACCAATATTGAATGGGATGCAGTTCTAGTTCCTTCTAAGTTTATGACAATGTGGTGGGTATTTATCGCGCAAGAAGAGTATCAACTTGGAAAATGTCTCATTTACACTCAATATTTTCCTTTTATTTTACAGGCTCGGAAACAAGACTATTGTTAAAGAAATTTCTAGTCATTTTGATTCTGGCGAACAGTTACCGGATGAAGTAATCAGGGACATTTTGAGATCACGGAAACACATGGCTGGGATGGATCTTTGCCATAAATTATACCTTTCTTCCCTCGACTTAGAATTATACTCTAGGTAATTTTAAATTTAAATCGAGTAATTTTAATAATCTTGGTATGCATTGTTTAAACGTTTTGCTTTCCATTTATCAGTAAGGATTTTTGGAGGGACATAGTTTCAAAGCAGTGGGATGTGTATAAAAGCCCTCTGCCCCTAGACAAAAAGGACGCTCACTTATGCTCGACCCTTGATATCTTTAGTGGCGATTTCTCAGCTGCTTATTACACTCCCCTCTGGTCACACATGCTTGCAGCAGATATTTATCAGTCGTTCGTTGACACAAAGAAAAGGGAAATGTGGAGAATTCATGGATTAAGGTACGCTATATGTAACATTAGATCATAAATCATAAGATGGATAATATATAATGCAAACTCTCATTTTTATTTGATTTAAAAACAAAATCTTTTTGAAATGAAACAGATTCAGGGCAAGTTTCCTATCAATGGGAGGTGGGTATCATCCGAACAAGGTTTTCAGGCAGTGCCGAGGAAGAGATCCGTGCCCAGACGCATTTTTATGGTCTGTAGGATTAACAGAATTTCCAGTAAGCAGTGATGATGAAAGCCAGTCAACCGTTAGTAAATCAGCGTCTAAACAGAGTGCTACCGCACAGAATGTAAAACTTAGCTAATAATTTATATATTAAAGGGCAAACGGCATACGTTGGTAATACTTTCTAACTGTCAATAGTTGTTGTACGATTTGTCAAGGACAGACAAGTATGATGTAAAATAAAATATAATGTGATTTATTTCTGTTATTTATAGCAATATAGCGTTTATCGTGACAGCATAGCTTCTATATTGTGCACTTAACGTAATTATAAATGATAAAAAGTGAAAAAAATCGAATACAGTAGTGAAATACAAAGTGGTACAATTTTTTTAAACCTTACATAGAATAAGACACTAGACACTATCGATGCCATCCGTACCTTGATGGGTCGGGTTGAACATAGTTGAAAGAAGGCACAGTGTTAGTATTTTGGGAGACGCGATTGTCGTCTCCCAATATCCTGGCAAGGATGTTTCTTACTACTGTGACTTGGGCGCCTCGTTGAGTTGCTATTTTGAAAGTATTACTTAGATTTTCCTATTCTGTTTTTCTGTTGGCTCTCAAAAATGGAATATGAGATAATTAATTCTCTTACCATAAAGTTTACCGGTTAGCCCGTATGTGTCCCAACACCCAATCGCATTCTCCGGCGAACTTTGAACTGCCTGAGGAGCAACGATGATAAGATTATTCGCTTCAGCTAACTCAAGGTATCCACTGTTCACTAAATGGTTAGTCCCATTGAATTCCCTATCACATGCCACAAATGTTCGAAATGTTTGTGTATCAGATTAAAATAAGTACTGCAATAAGTACAAATGTAATTGGCAGAACTTACCGACCAGTTAAACAACCGTGAAAGTATAAATGTAAAAAGCATGTACGACCGTATTCGAAACAATGGTTAGGCACATAAATATACCCTACACTGTCCATAAAGTGGTTTCCTTCGAATCCGTAGAAAAATTCGGTTTGATCAAATGACATGAGATTTCCCAAGTTTGCTCTTGTGTTCGCTGTAAAAACCATATTATTATATGGAAGAATTTTTTGAACTCCTTAAATTTTTATATTAATGCATTTATTATATGCAACTATTCTACCTGCTGGACTCCGAATAGTTTCATATCCTAAGAGAAATCCTACTGCTTCATATGCACCAGAAAACCCACAGTTACCCAAGAAAAATGTTTCTCCCGTTGCAGGTTCCCGACAAGCCCTACCGAAACTAGACGTCGGCTGCGAAAAAATAGTTTAAGATAAGTTACTAATCTTAATTTCTATCATTTATATTGCGATATGAAACCAACCAAAAGTTGTGATGCATCTTGTACACGTGTCCTTATAGCACAAGGGTTTTGAATTAGTGGTTCATATATTCTGACAACGGCAAGACTTAAATCTGTAATAATTTTCAGTTCAAAATTATAAGACGATCAAATACCCTTATTACAAGACCTGTGAAAATTTTTATGTAAGGATTGTTCCTGATGGCCATATTTTTTATGTATTTTTTTTACCTAAATCAAAAAACGAACTTCTAGTGCCAGCGTAGACATATAGCCGTTTGTGTCTAAGATTTTCAGTTCTCTCTATTAAACCTTGACGCTCATACTCCCTTATATCAGCCAAAGCACGTTCGGGGTCGTACGTTTGGTTAGTTCCAATAATGGTACACGCATTATCATATTCCGCTTCCAGGCCTGTGCCAGGCCCGCACCTGTAATACGCTGTTTTGCAAACGTTTTTTAATACGTTTATTATACCCTTCCTCGTAAATAGAGTACATCAACCAATACGATTGGAATGGTTATTGGTTTGTAGTTTGTATTTGTAGTTTTTGGAAAGACCATTAACCGTACTACTTACCGTGCGAAAAAGTTGCAATTCCATAAAACAACGATGAATAAGATATTTGTAGCTGCTGAGCAAATGTTCCACCACTCGAGAAACCGGACAGCGTTATCCAATTTCTGTATACATTGTGATTACCTAATTTGCATAATACAAAATTTTTTTTAACGGTCCTTTCTTTTATAAAGTTAACCACGGCAAGTTGGTGAAAGCTTGAGTTTTAAAATAAAATTCATCCTCTTTAGCCTTTAAAATGAATTTTAATAAAAGTTAACCATGTGTGCATACAAACAAAGAATATTATGACGTCACTGTGACCATTCCGTTTTGTATGCTGCGTTGCTGTATGCGATACATATGCATATAGACCCATATAAGTACCACATATACATTATAGCTGAAGATAAGCATTTGACACAGTTAGTTCTATATAGAATGATTCCTTCAAACGTTCAAACACAAAATTATCCTTCTCGAAACTTAATTATATAGGCTTACCCAAAGTCAAAACTGACGGTTCCGAAGAACTGGTTGAGGTTTGACCTATTACTACATGATTTAAAACAAAACCACTGAAGAACGGCCACACGTATATGAACTTATGCACTAACATCTTAAATTAAAAATGCATGAAACTATAAAGAACTGGTTGAGGTTTGACCTATTACTACATGATTTAAAACAAAACCACTGAAGAACGGCCACACGTATATGAACTTATGCACTAACATCTTAAATTAAACATGCATGAAACTATAAAATATCGCTTTTGCATATAACACAGTTTCTTTAACTATAAGTCTAGTATAAAATCCAGGTGCGGTCACAACAACTTCACAGTAAGTCTAAATCCTAGCACTCGTCGGAATACGTTAAGACTCGTGGATATTTCGGAATATTAGCCGTGCTTGATGATAGAATTTGCAAATGGTAAAAATTACCAGCACGTAATGAAAAACTAATTTTGTGCGTGGATCCAAAATGCAAAATGATGCTGCTTGTGCATAAAAGTTACAAATTATTTTTGCTTTCTGAATTAAATTGGAAACGAATGCCTGTTTTCGCATACTTATGCGATAATTTGACCTGCCAGTGGTCATGTCTTCGGTAACTGATGTACTGACTATATTTTTTTAACCATTTGCCCCTCCACGTCCACACGGTAAAGCTGAGTCGCCTGCATTCCTAACATGTCTAACGCAACAAAAATGTACGCAAATAAATTATACTTTTGGCTATGTAAAAATCTTCGTTTGAAGTTGCATCAACTGCCGTGCAAAAAGTCAGGGTTGTAAAAATGAATTTGAAGTTTGAATATGAATGGGGCTTGTAAATGTAGGTAGAGCATCATTAAGCATACGCCAGGCATAATGCAGGAACGCCATCCATTATATTGTATATAGGCAACGTTAACTAAAAAGTACTTCTTTGGACTGTTGCAACACCCTCCGTTATTTAGTCAACTTTTCTTAGGATGCTGCCTTTACAAAATGCGCCTTGAACTATAAGGTGGTTAGGGCACGCATCATTTCAGTATATATGTGTGGGTATAACTGCTAATTGACGACGCTACATATTACATCATTTTAATTTTACAGTAACAAAAGGTATATGTCCTCATGTTAGGTACAATTAGACACAATTTTTGTTATAAGATCTGGCCAAGTATATGCATATCCAATATATTACTTCCAGAATACAGTACATATTTATGTAAGAATACCGAGTATATGATACTAAATGCACGATTTCCAACAATACATGGGAGTGACATTTGACAATAACTTGATAACGAGAAATATACTAAGAGAGAAGGGATTCTTATTAATTTATGATATGAACAAAGATGCATCTTTTTGCGACAATCTTCAATTTGCATTGTCAAGGTCTAAAAATTTTAAACGACACATTTTTGATCATTGGAAAGATAGTTGTTTTTGATTACTCAATCCTTTAATTCTAATTCTCTAGTGATAAGCATTTTTGGAATTGCCTACTTTACGATAAGACACAAAAACAATGAAAAAGTATGACAAATATAGTAGGTTCAGGTTGATTATACATCACAACATTTGGCGAGTGTTGGATATAATCTTGTTTCCATTTTTTGTTGTCTTGTGTGCGTGTGGGGTGAATATGGCGAAGACGCATAATTTCTGGTGGAGGCAGAGTGCAGCACTGCAAATTTTCTGCCCGTTAGATGCAATTTTATTCCTTTCATTTGTTTTATGATAATGAAGTTGTATGACTAGCAACCTGTTGAACAACATGTTCCCTTATTGACAGGGGGACTCTGTATAATGATACTAGATGTGGTCAACAACGCTGCTGCCAGTTGAACTCACTGAACTAGTATATTATCTGCTTCATTTGAAGATGCGTCTGAGAAAAAGCCCTTTCATTTTATTTCTAAAGCGTGGAGGTCGTATCAATTACATAATTTTACGGTGGCCGTCACTCAATTTATAAATTTTAGTTTCACCTGTGCCGTTTATTGAGTTGAATAATAATGTATATTTTAATTACAGTTTGCTGTTATATTAGCATGAATGTGCATATTAACGACCGTGTATTTGTTTGGATTAATTTAATATTAATATGTAAGCGTTATTTTAGTGCAACATTCACAATCCTCAAACCATTTATTAACTGCAATTCTATTGTGTGGAAGTATTAGTAAAATATTGCATGCGTTTATAGCATTAATGACAGTGATGCATACTCGCTACTGCTGTTTAATACGTTATGTTACAGTTTATAGCTCAAACACAAAAATGTGAACAAAGAAATGGTTTTCAAAAGAAATTAATAATATTTAACAATTTAGGTAACTTACGTAAGCGAACGAAGCCAGCGCTTGAGCCACTGTTCGGCTGCCTCTGTCCCTGTCCGAACCCCCAGTTTGTCCAAGCCTGTGCTTCCGGTAGATTCTGAGCCTCAATTGGCACTGATAAAACAATATCATCTTTGTTAGTTGGCACTGGGCAGTAATAAAGCAGAAGAGATTCATCACCATATCGAGCAAAATCTGCCGAAGTACTGCAACGAAAAAAGTGTACACCTGTCCCTGTGATTAAAAGTCCTGAAATTAGGGCCGCCGTCCAGGCTAAAATCTGCACACTCATGGTGAATATAACAGATTAAAACTGCCAATTCCGGATGGTGTCAAGAAGTAAAAATCCAATCAGAGCTACGATGATTATGTTGGTAATGTTGCGCACAGAATTTGACTGACGGACAGAATTCCATATAAACAAAAATATTTTTCAAAAAGTGAAGTTCTTCGCTTCATTTAACAAAGCAGTTGTATCTGTAAACTAGCTTCATGCAAATCATTCTACTGATAAGACAATATTGCAGAGAAACGGTTATATGCTAAGCACTACACGAGATTCCATACATTCCTATTCTCACACAAACTAGTATACGGTACATGTCCAATTGGAATGGCATTATTTTTCAATTATTTGACCGTGGGAAATATCTCCAGGCACGTTTATCTCGAGCATAAGATTCAACCAGTGATACGACGCTCAGAACTCTGCTTATCACCTGATTAAAGCTATGATTTAAACCCAAGCACTGATATGTATTCTTATGCACGTGGACTGTGAGGAGAATGACGGAGATATGGTTCAGTGATACTCGCACAAAAATATTTACCTGCTTTATATCAACTCTGTCGGTGTTAGGGATGAAGGAAAAATATCACATCTTTCATGCAAAACTTGAAAAACAATATGGATGTTTTTTATTGTAACCAAGTATGTTCACTGCTGCCACATAAAACATTCTATTGTGCACGCGCAGTAATTCTAATGTATCAACTCGTTACGAGAGTTCACATTAAAGAGAGCTTTTGGAATTGCATTCATTTTAAACGACGCCAGCAACCCACCCTTCCCCCGACGACTACGAATGTCTGCATTTTGAGTATAATGAAACTGCACATACAACATGTTGTAGGAAAGAGTTGATAGTGTGTGGGAGTCATCAGTCACCGAAACATGAGTCATATTAATTTAATAACATCTGCATGTAATATTGTATAGCTGGTTTAATTATTTATTTAGATTCGTGTTTACCTCAAAGAGCTGAATATATAATACCTCGTGTCTACCTGCTTAGAGTAATGCATACTGTACAGGTTGATGCTGGATGACGAAGTTTATTCCAAACAAGAGTATTTACTTATTCCACAAAAATGTAACATCATTCTTCCGCATTATTCTCTTATTTTGGTTTATATTCTGTTAATTGTGCTTGTGTAAGAAAGTAATTCTCTGAAGGTCTGCATGTTCCCGCCAATTTAAAAAATAATTTTGAATACAAATACTAACGTACTTGTTCGTACCGTGCGTTCATTTTTCTGACGCCGCACTGCACAGAAAAATGGGATCCGACGTTCCCACATACACACGAACACACACACGTACACATAAGCTTATGTATTTTTTATCACAGTATATTTTTGTTGACTGAGAATTTTATACGCACGCAGAACGCTGGAATAGCTTTGTCTGGCAGGTTGATTGATTGAACATAAATACAAGCAGTGGAAACAAAGCTCTTATTTTGTTATGATGTAAATTTTCGTTTCCCTTTATGGTAGCAGAGTAACTACGCTAAGAATTTTAGGTGCATATATACTAATATATTTAATGACAACATACAGCTTTGGTCGTTTGATAAAATGATCCAAAGTAAATGCTTAAAGGCTAGATATAAACTCAGAGAACAAGTGTAACATGGGTTTTTATAATCATGTAGGTTTTATTTATATTCAATATTATATACAGAGAAAAATACGTTTCTTTACCCTATAATTTAAGAAAAAATTAGATCATATTCCTGAATATGCGTAAATATACATACCGAGTCACACGTCACACTTACACTTTCAGAATTTAGATCGTGTCGTAATCGTAATCACTCCTAACCTTGACATCTGTACCGCTCTTGTTAGCAAGTGCTCCATCATTTTATTCATGGAACGTCTATTGCATAGCATAGCAGATGGTGTGACCAGGTTATCGTAACAAGTCCTATTACATATTAAAGTACATGTCATGGTCAACAATTTAAGAGGTTGCATTTACCACAATATTTTGGATTGTCATATGCCCAGCATATTGAGAAAACAAAGATATTATTCATATTTAATGATATATATTATAAATATTCTTAAATATGTTGTCATAATATAAAGTCTTAGGTCGAAACTATTATAAACTGGACAGATGTGATATATAAGCTCTCGATTTTACAATTTAAAAACATCTCGTTTCCGGTGTCCTTGCATCTCCAGCTACCGTTTGAAATGAAAGGACTAAGCACTGAGACAGTTACATTTGTCTTCATCACATTGTGCAAAACTATGATAGGCTCTCATACAGTACCGGCGACATGCCCTAAAGAAGGAACAAGTAAAATATACAGTCACAAAAACAGTACTAAATGACAAAGATAAATTTAACTTTCACAGGTGTTTCAATAAGTTTCAAAAAAAATTCAACATTAAATGCAAATCGTTTTAAATCATAATTTACCTATAAATGCAGTTATAACATCTACAAACGTTATCGTGGTCACACTGTCCATGAAGCCCCGTAGCAAAACAGTCCTGACTGCAACTCCAGGAGTCACAGTCCTCTCCCTGTCCTTGCTGTGCATGGCAATACTCGACAAAAGCCTACATTTTTGTTTTAAAAAAAGAAGAAAAATAATAATGTACCCATGTTGTACTGATTATACTATAAAAATCGTAAGGTTTAACCAATTAATTAACAAGTTAGAAACAACCGTATGTCACAAAATCACTCACCAAAAGCCCAAGGAAAACTAGGAGCAAGGTTTAACCAATTAATTAACAAGTTAGAAACAACCGTATGTCACAAAATCACTCACCAAAAGCCCAAGGAAAACTAGGAAAATGATAACAGCAGTTTTCATTTTGTGATTTTAAAATTCAAAAGGCGAAATGGAAACCTTGATGGAAGAAGACTGCCTTGCAGAAAAATAATCTGATTGTCACTTATTTTCTCCGTCAATGCTCTTGGGACAAAATCCTTCCGTTGAATGATTACTTTGATCGCCGAAGAATTCGTTCTTATTAAATGGAATCTCCAAAATACTCACACCATGTCACAGTCACAGAGATTTGATCACTTAATTAATGCAAGTAACACATCATGATCTCTGTGTGCAGCGTTTTATGAGTCCATACAGGAATATTTTAATTTAAGCATTAAGAAAAATATGTGCTAACTAGTACAGCTGAATCGGAACATGGTTATGACCAAGAAATTCCAGATAAATATTTTTAGTGTAGAGGAGGAGAAAGGTCGAATCTGCAATTAAAGACGAAGTTGTAAAAAATTATTTGTCAGCGTCGTAAAAAATGTTACAGGATAGTAGTTAGTAAAAGTCTAATAGGAAAAATTCGCAATTTTCGTCCAGATCCTCATCCTCAGTATAACATGGACATGGTGAGAACACGTATATAATGGTTTAATCAGTTTTTGCAGTTTAATTAGGTTGCGCTACGCCTGTATAAAGCGTAACAA
>JAHZNE010003980.1:0-20393 GCA_027744055.1 Callyntrura sp. NNG-2020
ATACCTACTTTATTTGACGTATCACCGTTGCTTCTTAAAACTCATACCCCCTTCAATTCTAACGCAGAACTTTCTAAAATAACAGATCCCATTACACAACTGATGACGTCACTGTCTGACCAAAGGAATCTTCTTAAGGCGAATAGCAGTAACATGACGTTGCAGACTGCTCACAATCCTGCAAAAAGTGAAACCATATACGCTCTCTCTCTCTCTCTCCCATGAACTCGTGAATCATGTGCCTGTGTCTTACCAAGTAAACCAAAACACTACTACTTCGCTTTTTGCATCGAAGGATCATTTTTCTACGAAATGCAAAAAATGACGTCATGCCTTACGTTTTGATAACTTGGTAGAGATCACCCAACAATGCACGAACATACCTAGTAAATATAAACTTACTTATAAATAGGTAATAAGTATACCACCTATAAAAGGGACAATGAATACAGATACGGAGATAACTATGAAAATGAGCTAGATAGCTTGCGTGTATGAAAGAGGCACACGTAGTCAATCATATGAGAGCATGTGGCACCTTGCAAAAATCAAATGATGTTTTGGCATTAATACGTGCACACAACAGTTGCGTATACTCTGTTGTTATTGCTATACTCCCTGCAAGTAATAATAATAAAGTTGTAATCATGTACGTATCAGTACGAGTGGTTACATTAGATGTAGACATATTATTGCACTATTTATTTATACACGTATGATGCTGCTGCTTCCTTCGTGTTACTGATCTACCTAAACCATTTTTGCGTATTTCCTCTCTGGGACGACATTCTGCTCTTTAGTGCTCTGTCAAGCATGAAATGGTGCAGTCCATCACAAAATTCGCGATATTCTCTTGTTTTGGGTTAGTTTCCTTGTGTCTATCGAGGGAGTGCAGGGTCCAGCTAAGTATACTGGTGATTGGGATCGTTTTCAAAAAAAATAAAGATATCCCTCAATGTTGGGGTGGGGACATTTTCAATACTTGGAATAGGAGGGGATCCGATATTAAACCTACTCGTTTTGGCAGACGTGCTTCAATTTAACAGGATGGCTCCCAGGCTACTTGCGGCTCTTCTGGTGGTTTTCACAACCTACATCCCTGCAGTAGTTGCACAGACTTTGGTTTTCCGTGATTACCGTGACTGTCCCAAATATTGCAGGGGGTAAGTTTGGCGAAAATACTCTTTAATACCCAAAATGTTTACACTTTAAAGTTGACTGTTTTTCAAGGATATTTGCTTTTGTAATATAGTGATTGTGGAGACAATTCTTGGGGCTTCCGAGATCTCGGGTGTGCTGGCGCCGAAGACCATTGTTCTTGCCATGCTGAAGTGTCGTAAGTGCAACTCAAAATCGGCCTATTATAATGCTATTATGTTGTTGAACCCTTTTCAATGCTACATCACCATTTTTATCCGGATTCCTACAGAGACTCGGGTCTTTTCGGGATCTTCTGCATTACCGTTATTGTCGTCGTGATAACATACTTTTGCGTTGCAGTATGCCAAGTCTGTTTTAAATGCTGCCGTCACACCCCTCGTGTCCCTCACAGAGTCGTGGCACGTAAGTACTAACGCCTGCTAAAAGCAATCTCGTATAGAACTTACTAAGACCAATAGACACTTAATTACCACTCCATTACAGATATCGTTGTTCCCGCTCCAGTGGTAACCGCTATCGTCAATAATAGCCGAAGTAGCCCCACTGCCACGAGCAACAACAACACCACAGCTCAAGGAGGCTTGCCGGGTTTTGTCCAGCCCCCTTTTGTCCCTCAAAAGCCGGTTGACTATCCTCCGGAATATTTGCCGCCGCCACCGTACAATGAATGCGTTATTGACATCAACTCTCCAGAAAACGCAGGAAGAGCGTCAACGAAAAATTAAATGGCGCTAAATCCTCAGTTTTGAATCTTCTCTGTTATATTCTGTTGAATTTCCTTCGTTCCCCGTTATAGTGACATTACTTTACTGCGATGTTTACTACTGAAAGACTAAATGTGAGACTGTTTAATGTTATTTTGTACCTACTATGCCCATATTTTGTTCCACGGGTGTAATTAAGTCTACATACTCATCTATATTAACAGCAATGTTCTCTAAGTATGTACATACCATACACGAAACACCTCTGTAAAAATTATTTATATTGAGAAATGAAGTTGCGTTCGATAAGAACAATTATACTAAAACTACTGCTTCCCAGATGTGCCGAAAATAATACCGTCCAGTTCCAGTTTTATTGTAAGTAGGTATATACATGTTCATAGTATTACTGTTATTTCACAGCAATACGTGATGATAAATACTCGTAACCTTGAATAAAAAATGTACAAAACATAGTATTAGAAATACACCACCTTTTCTATTTTATTTTATTCCAGATTCATTTAATTGGAGTGTATCATGCACACAGTACACACATTTTACACAAGTTTTCACTCACTGATGTGAGCATTCTAAATTTTAGGATTTTGGGAAAAGGAGAATTTTTAAACATCGCTACTTCCCATATAACCAATTCAATTATCTATTTATATATTTATGTATGACTTCGATTACTATCCCTCTCTCTCTCTCTCTGTTGGCTGCAGCCGTGTTCCAGCGAAAATAACGGAATAAATTGAAAACTACTCTGAAGAGTACATCCAGAAAGCTAGAAACGTTTGAAAATAACCAGCAGCAACAACAACGACACAGTCATATTATTTACCCATTTTAAATATATTTTGGATGTTTGGTAAAAGCGTCCAAGGGGTCATTCAGAAGAAGGTTACGGTCTAGAGGGGGACGGGAGGTTGTCAGAACCCGTTACATTATGTGACATGGGGGCCTGGGGGTCCGAAAATTGTGTGACATTACCATAATGTCACGAAAAATGAATAATTTTAGGGTAGCAACAACAAAAGCAGCGGTATATACATATCAATATGTGGAATGACAGTATTGCTGAGAAGCAGGAGTGGACTTTGAGAGTAAATATAATAGTGTAGCGTTAACGATAAATCATTTTAGGGAGCCTAAGTTTTGACCGTGAGCGTGACGTTACATGGGAGGTGGGGTGGTTAAATTTATGCGTGACATAATTGTGACATAGGGGGAGGCGGGTCCAAAAATAGCCATTTTTATCGTGAAATTCTTTCTGAATGGCCCCCAAGGATGCACCATTCCTTTTTATTATAGTGACACACGGCTGATATCCGGACTAGACACTAGACCCTACACAAGGGTGTAGTGACAGTCAGCAAGAAAACTGTTTCCCGAATTCTTTCCCAATCTCAAATTTTTCACGCACGCAAATCCTGAGCGAACCAACTATATTTTATCCGCTCTCCATCCATCGATCTTATGGAGTACTCCCTTCGGGGCACTTAATAGTTAAACTTGTTGAAAATGCCCAAATATGAAATACAGTATTAACAAAAGCTTATTTATTAATATACACTACTATAGTTTTATCTCAGAAATTTTTGACGGTAGAACTTCCTGAAACTGTTGTCTACTGGGGTATTATGATGCGTAGATGTTCATTCTGTAAAAAAGTCATCGCTGCCCCATGTAAAATTTTGAGATACAGAACCATTTCTGCGACAAATGGAATTCAATTCTTCATATTTTTTTATTTCTAATTTGCATAATATTCAAATTGTTTGGATTTTGGTGGGTGGGTACCACTAAAGATATTGGTGGGTGGGTGCCACCAAGGATTTTGGATACCCTAACAATATTATATTATTGATATGCAAATTAGGTGCTCATTTGCATATTATGTTCATCATTACCGTTGCCCTCTTATGAGACAGACCCCCCTGGGGGTTGACATCACGAGTCCATCTTCGAACTCGTCCGATCTATTGACCATGTGAGTGTACTTGCAAACTTGAAAAGAATCGGATAAGGCGTATTCAAGATTATTCAGCGAACTAACAACGTTACACGAAATCATTCGCTGTCACATCGATCTCATAAAGTACTCCCTTCGGGGCACTTAACAAAGTGTTGGGACTGAATCCCCATTAATATCTGGAATGGAAGGTAGGTTCCCTTCTTGAAAAACTAAAAAGTGATTGGTTGCAGTGGTTAGATAGTAGAAAATCGATCATTCCATGTTATAATTTAAGCTGCACAGGCACATCCAGAAGGCGCAAAAGTGTACAGGGGACGTTCATAAAGACCCGTGTGGGCTCTCGTTAATAACTTATTAATAATAAGCATTTTACATGAATGTCGTAAAATATCTCCTATTTATATTGGAGTATAGCGTCAATTAAATTTACACATTTCTTGCAAACCAGAAAAACTTTATGTAGAATTAGCGTTTACAAAGGACAAGGACTGTGCTGTATTTAGTTTTTAGGTGCATCGAACACACATATTCCACTCTGAATATTTCTTCGAAACAGCATACGCCGCAAAAAGTAGTAAAAAAGTTAAATGGTATGTGTAATTAATTATTATTCTCTCTGTGTGTATGTCTGTAATTCCCAGAAAAGGTTTACCTTTGACGGAGAAGAGGAAGAGACATGCAGTGTGGTAAATTACCACTGGTAATGTTATTGTGCTCTGCAGCAATGCTTAACTTCTCGCATTCTCCGTCGTCGGTTCGACGTCGTAAAAAAGTTCAACGAAACAAATTCTGGTCAGGTTGCTACTTACTTGCCTGTTGCTTTGCTTGGCGCTGTTGTTGTTAAATTTCATTATCACCTCACCTCTTTATTCAAGCCGGCCGGTGTTAGTTAGTGACATTTGATTAAGTTCAGTTTTTGGATGGTGTTTTAATTGTCAATTGTATTACCACAATATAATGTGATTAGCAGGTGCACTTCATTTTGTTTACGGTTGTATTATGGGTAGTTATTAAGTGTAACTGTTAATTTATTTGGTAATTTTTGTTCGTTGTGTAACCGTATCAGTATCACAGTCGCCACCATGCCGAGGAAATCAGCGAGAATTGAATCTCACGCTAAACAGCTGCAGTCACAACAACCCACCATAACGGCTGCTTTTAACCGTAAGGCGACTTTTAAAGAAAAAAGTTCGAAACGACCAGCACCTCCCTCACCCCCCATAGTAGAATCCCCATCTCCTCAAAATGAAGCTGTTGCCGGTCCAAGTAAGGTGCGACCTAAGACGACGCCGCCGCCAAGGTCTCCTCCCCAGTCGATGTCGCAAGCCTCAACCACTTCTAGTAATGGAGGAAGTTCGAAAGGTGCTTCTGTGATGAATGTGGAGGCACTTTCCCTCGAGTTGTCGACGGACGAGCTTGTCAAGAAGTTGAAAATTGTGTCGACTGAACTTCAAAATATGAAGCAGCAGGAACATGACGGATGTTACTTTGATCAGTACCCGTTGTTTCATCATTTGGCGGAAGTGGGGTTTTTAAAACATAAAAGTAAGGACGTTAGGATTCTGATTGCTTCTTGTATTGCTGATATTCTTCGGATAAATGCTCCAGAAGCGCCGTACAAGGATCCCGATGAAATCAAGGTTAGTTCTTAATTCAATTGGCTTGACTCCTCCATAATTAAAAATGACACTGACCATGACCAGAATAACCGTTAACGGTCACCTATTAAAATAGTTGAACTTCAATTCAATTTCAGTGCATTTTCAAGTTTTTAATAACTCAACTCACTGGACTGGCGAATGTCCAGGATATTGCGTTTACAAGGTGCTTTTACCTTCTGGAAAACCTCAGTTTCGTCAAAGCCTTTGAAATGTGTTTCGAGCTGGAGGAACGACACTGCGCAGGACATTCTTATAAACTTGTTCGACGTTATGCTATCAGCAATAAAGTAATTGACACCAAAATTTGTAATTTTATGCAACGGCCAATTTTTTTTACTTTAAAATTAAAATTTTTAATTTCCTTACAACTACAGCACTAACCATTCTGAAAAAGTGAAGTTAGTAATGTTGGATCTACTCTCGCCGTTACTGATGGACGCCCCCTACATTTCCTCGGAGTGGCTAGACGTGATTTTAAAATGGTTGATTGAACCTGCCAAGTCCTCCAAGAAGGCTGCTTACCAGATGGCATTGACCTTGCTGCAACTGCGTGCAGACAGCCTGGAAAGTCACATAACTGCTGTATATTTTGAACATTATTCAAATGTCAAAATTATTTAAGTATGCTTATTCTATTCATTGTGTATTAATTGCAACTACTGTTGTTTGAATGGTCTCTCAGCTGCTGAACAACGCACTGGTTGGTGCGGCGGACCTGGAGGGAATTTATGTCGCTGGGAAAATCTACGATTTAATAGCTGAACTCTACTTTATCGTCCCCTCCATAATGAATGGAGTGATGCCCCAGCTTGAGTACAAACTCAAAACTCTCGACGAAGGAGATCGACTAAACGCCGTCAAGCTTCTGGCCAAGTTGTTTTCAGAAAAGGACTACCAACTGTATTCCATTTTCAAACCGTTGTGGCAAGCTTTCCTCGGCAGGTTCAACGACGCTTCGGTGGAAATTCGTACGGTGTGCGTGCAACATTCCATGCATCTAATGCTCAATCATCCAGGCACCCGGAAGGCCGTGGAGGATACCCTTTGCAGTCGCTTACACGATGCCGATGAAACCGTGCGCCTGGAAGTCGTCCGAGCAGTGGTCTCCACAGCTACCAATGGAGGATTTGAATTCATCACATCTCGACCAGCACTTTGCCTCTGAAGGAAAAGTTCAAAGGCCTCCGGCTTGGATCCACAATAGGATTATTCAAGGTTACTACGTAGACAGCATGGACGATCGAACGTTGGTCGAACGGTTGCTCAATACATGTATTGTATCCTTCAAAATGGAACCACGGGCCAGAATGCTGCAGCTGTTGTATTTGTGCTCCACGATGAATACGAACGCATTCAAGGCTTTTGTCGAAATCCTCAAAAATTTATCTGCGTAAGTCAGATCAGATTATCAATAGCAGTGCAAGAGTATGCAGTACAATAATAAAATACTTTTCTTACATTTCAGCACTCGCCGCCATGTCCTTGAGCTCGTGAACTGCATCCGCAATCCTGTCCAGAGTGATGAGCATCAAACAAAAATTTTAAACTCTCGAATAAATGCGATGGTGAAGCTAATGCCGAATACATCTTACGGTTCTGAGAACATCTCCCGTTTGGTGCAGGATATGCATAAGAATAGAGCATCTCTGGAGGCCATCGGTCGTATTGTAGATCCCAAGTCAAAATGTGCCACAGTTGGGGATGAGGTGGTAAGTGGGAAAGCAACTAATCTCTAGAATTAAACATGAATTGCTAATTGTCAACGTGTAAATTAATTTTTAAATAATTTAATGTTTCAGAACAAATTTCTGAAGAAAGTTGGCTCTCCTATAATGACGAACGTGTACTACGGCACCGTTAAAACATTCCTCGAGCGAGCGTCTTCTGTTCTAATTGACACGGAAGCAATATTGGTAAATTACGTTAATTAAATTAAAATCCTGTAAACAGATATCACTTCACCAACCTTTGTTTAATACATTTTGTACATTTTTTCTAATAGTCTCTGATAAGCCTCGTCACTGAACTCGTAAATGTACCTGCCTCTGGGGAACAACAATACGACGACAATTTACTCGATCCCGCTTTCCCTGACGTGGCCATCGTCATTGAAAAAGGCTGTGAGGTCATAGCAACTCTAGCATTTTTATTCTCCCACCACTTTGACGACCCCGAGGTACTTGTGAATTTGCTGAACTTGATACTCCACGACAATCTGTCAGTGACGCCGTCCTCCTTCTTGTTGTCTGCAACGGTATTTGTGGGGAAAATCACTCGGCCTTTAGGGCAGCGCAAAGAGAATTTCATGGAGAGTTTAGTCCACCACTGTGTCGACTTGGTGGACAATGGGACACCCCGTCAGGCCAAAATGGCCCTCCGTTGCCTCCACACCAATATGGTGGAAAACTCTCAGAAAACCGAAGTCTTTTCCAAGTTGCTTAACAAAATTCAAGAAAACTTACAAGAAACCCAGCGAGCTGCCTATGGAACTGCTATCGTCGCCCTCGGTCATTTCGCCCTTTTCAAGGGGTCGGAGTTCCAACCTCTGCTAAGATTGGTGATCTCCCGGGATATCGTGAAGGGTCTGCTGATGAACCCTCGAAGGACCGTGCAGGATACACAGAAAAATGCTAAGAAAACCTGGTGCGATAAAACCTCTCTTCCTGCCACCACGCGGTGTATGCTTTTCGCCATGAAGACCATGGTTCGCTGGCTAATCGGCACCAAGACGGACTTTCAGTCAGCTCGTAAAACGTTTAAAATGTTGAACGTCTTCGTGGAAACAGGCGGCGGGTTTCTGGAAGAAGGAGAAGGTGCGTCCTCCACCGCGCCGTTCACGCCCTCTGAGAAAGCTTGGCTTCGTCTTACCGCAGGGAAGTGTATGCTGAAACTGTGTCAAGAAAAAGGGGTCGGGGATGAATACTCCGCCCTCCAGTTTTGTACCATGGCCAAATTGATGAACAACGAGATCCTCGAAGTGAGACAGCATTTTGCCGCCAAACTGCACAAAGGTCTGAGCCGAGGGGTGCCAAACAAATGTTTGCCTTTGGATTTTATGGGCTGCTATGTCCTGAGCGCCTTTGAAGGAGACAGGAAGCAAAAAGCCGTTTTAAAGACGTACATCCAGAAGGACATCAAGGTGCGGAGGGACTACATCAAAATGATGTTGGAGACTCAAGCAGATCAGGAACGAGCAGCGGAGCACATGACGTACATCATGCCGGAGTACATGGTGGTGTTTGCGGTGGCAGTTTTAGCTAATAATCCTCATTTCACGGCGTATGATGATGTCTGTGAGCTGAAGGATATGCACCGGGCCCTTTTACAAATCCTGGATCTCCTCGGGACGAAGACGGATCCGCAGCTGTACTACTTTTACAAGAAAATTGCCATGCAACTTAAAAGCCGGGTCAATACTATCGACCCGGAGAATGAGGATACTAACAAGAGAGTGTACGCGTTGTGTGACCTTGTTTTAGAAATTTTGATACAATTTCAAGGTTTCCCGGCGGTCCTTCAAAAAAGTGACTTGTTTCCCCTAGAACCGAAGATTTCCACTTTATTTTTTAAACGACGCGAGAATTTCTACCAGGGAAATAATTTGTCTTATCTCCCCGAGGAATTTTTGTCAGCGACCCGGAAAACTCCGGCCTTATTTCTGCCCTCCTCTCAAGGGGCAACAAAATCGGGAGGTCGGCAAATCACCCCGAAAAGGGGCAGTCAACAAGAGAAGCGGAAAAGAGGTGATGAGGAGCAAAATCCGAATACCAAGGAAAATATTGATGCGGAACCGACCGAACCGAAACGTACCCGAGTGGAGGTGGAAGGGTGCTCGGAAATGGCCCCAGAGAGTGAGGAAATTGTTGTTCCGAGTTCGGGTGGAAGCAAGACTAGTAGGGATAACACCGAAGCCAAGCACGCTGTTACTCAGGAAAAATCCGATGGTGGAGAAGAGGGTGGAGTGCAAAATGCAAACGGGACAGAGAACGAGGAAAACTATGCACCAGGGCCAGAAATAAAGGCCCCTGTTACAAGAAACCTTCGAAGTGTTCGTCTTCCTCCAGCTGCTACCACGGAAGCCGCAGCCGGTGGAAAGGAAAAACAACAAAAAAGTAAACGAGGCGGGAAAGCTGCCGCCAAACCGAAAATGCGGTTGCCAGTGAAAAAATAATTTAAAAAAAGTCGTCCTCCCGGTTCATTCCTTGTTAACTTCAATTTTATTATTCTTCAGTTAATTAATGATTGATTCATTCATGGTATTGTATTACATTTTACACTAAACAAAATAATTTTTATTGATGTCCAATCCAATTAAGCAAAGTTAACTGTTTTATATTGTATTGATTAAAGAATGTTAGCAAATAACTTGCGTCTTTGCCATCACCCCCCCCCTTCATTCGCAGGAACCTCCCATCTCATCAGATTCCATTTCCTGGGAGGAATCCGTGACGTCACTGTCCTCCTCGCTCTCCTTCAACAGTTTCGACATCCGATCAGCGTCTTTTTCTGCCGCTTCCAAAATCTCGTGCAAATGACCCAGCGTCAGGGAGATACCCGCCCGTTCACAGGTGAGATTTAAAGCTCTCATGAACCCCTCCGAGGAAGTGGGCAGCAGTTTCATGGCAACTTTCAAAGTGTTGTTGTGAAGACACTGGCGGTCACTGAAAATCAAAAAGGCGTCATCATCACTGCCCTACCCAACTCATCAGGGGGGTAACATGGATAAAAAAAATGGGGATCTTACGTGCGTTTTTGGTGGTCAAACAACTGCTTCTTCGTCTTCATGACCACCTCGCAGCCATAAGTGCACTGGTACATGCGTCGACAAGACCGTAACATTTTCGGTTTTTCGTGGTAATCCCTCTTGTGAGTATCCATACAGCAGTTGCGTCCCACTTTGTAGCCACATATCTCACAGGTCAACATCCGGGCTTCCTGCTGGGCGTAAATGTGCTTATCCATGGCATTCAAGAAACGAAACTTGAGACCACACATGCACCGAAAGCCGTCTCGTTTCCAGTCTCGGAAGTGGGTAATATATCCGATGTAGCCGGAATGGTCACAGTCCGGATTCTGGAAACACTTGACGCCCGAGGTGGGTTTCTTTTTGAGGTACTTGGTGTGTCTCACAATGTACCCTTCACTGTCCGCGTCAGACAGGTCCTCCATCCGGGTCACAGAATCCGTTTTTCTCGGAGGGTTTTTCGCTTTAAAGGTTTCGATAGCCTCCTTTACCCCCTCCCCCTTCCGATCCTTCTTATCATCCGATTTGCCCTCCTTATCTTCCTCCTTCTTTTCCCCGTCTTTGTTCCCCTCCTTCTCTTGACCGGTGGTCTCCAACGGTTTGCTGGCAGGATCAGTTTCCTCCTCTGACGAGCTACCACTGTTCCGACGATGACAATTGGGGCAAGTCCCGGGTTCTGACGAGGAGTCCTCGTCCCCAGTACTCTCATCGCTGCTTTCCTCCTCACTTTCCTCCTCCTCCCCGTATTCACATTCTGACACATCAGAGGAGACCGGCTCGTTAGAATTTACAATTTGAAGCATTTTAGCGGCCTCTGTAGAAGAAAATAGCTCCACCGCTTCAATTACTTTGTTCACATCCGCCTTGTCGTGGACCTGCGTAAACTGTAAAAAAAAATAACGAAACCCATAAAAATTTTCCGTACAAAAATGGCAGTTCGCCCTAACCTGTCTGGAATTCTTCTTACCAACGTAACTGCAACTTTCAGTTCCCCATGAAAACGTTCCACGTCCTTTTTCAACTCTTTATCGTCCTCCTTCCATTCCCATATGGCGGGATGTGTCTTTTCCGCCGCTACCTTCAGCATTCCCAATAAATTTGCCAAAAGTCGGTCGATCTCCTCATTCTCCTCCTGCTCCTCGTCCTTAGTGGCCCCACCTTCGCAACAAGTTGCCGACGATCCTGCCACCGCCATCATCGTTGATGGTCCCTGACATTGTTCACCAGACGCACCATCTTCAACCTCTTCCTTCTCCTTTATCTCCTTCTTGATCTCCTCCCTACCCCCCTCTTGCTCCTTCTCCTCCATTTTTTGCTGTTTGACCTGCGCTTGCTCCAACAACCGTCGAAAAGCCAGCTCATCCGTGGTCAACACTTCCCCCGACTGCCAAAAGTAGTACTGGGCGTACTCCTCAAAAAAATCGGGCGAAATTTCCGCCAAAATCCCATTCAACAAACTATCCCAAATTTCCCCCGCCGTTTCCAACCCCGCCTCCGTGTGTCGTCTCAAGGACTCCAGCGCATTACACAAAAGATTAGCCTGGCTTCTCAAAACTTGCCGACTTCTGGCGACCAGTTGGCCTTCAATTCTTTTTTCTCTCTGTTCCTCACTCTCTGGGGGCCGCCTTTTATTTGGCATCCTCAAGCACCACAATAAAAAAAAACCCCAACCACCCCGGAAATTTAAAACTGAATTAATTTATTGCTTCTTATTTTTCCACTTTTTTCTCCGTCACAAATATTTCAGAGAAGTGAGACACAACCAGCGAAAAACAAGAAGATATATACTGTCAACTTGGCGCAGCGCAGGAGAGACTGACGTTGATGCTTACTTCCACGAACCTTTTACCATTGCAAAGAACAATAGCGTTTGCCCGATGAAGCAATCCATTTCGAATAATAAGACAATTTATTGAGAAAGTCCGTCCTTGCTCACTTTCATACCCAAGTTAACACAAACATTAAAAAGAGACAATAGCCTTTGTACATAATTGTTTCACTGCAGCAGTAGCAGCGTGCAGCAAAGCCCAACGATAAAAATCTGAGGCTTATTGATATGCGCATCTGTCGTCGTGAGTGAGTCGAGTCAGTCAAGAGAGTATATATGTGTGAAATATTACGACACACCATGTATTGAATCCAGGGTGTCCAGCCAGGCAGTCCCAATACCACCACGACGATGGAACATTTTTATTTTATGAAGAAACTTACGACATTTTACCCCGTAAAAATTTTATGGTGATGGGTAAGTGTTGCTCAATAAAAAAAAATTAATTAATGTTTTCATAGGAAAATAATGTAATTAAAATTTAAATCGTTACAACTCATGAAGTCATTAGCGGCGATAATTTACAATGGAGTTATTCTACACAATAGGTCATTACAAAACCAGGTATGATTATTACGTTCAATATATGTCACCACAAAGAAATCCTCCTTTCATAAGGGAAATATGAAAATAAGAAAAGCATATGAACCCGGGTGAACAAAATATTTTGTCATTTATTTTAAACGCTTATGTAAATGTACAGGTTACTATGTAAATTCATTTCGTTTCATATTGGTACATAGTTATCCATAATATTATGCTCTCATGTAAAATACCAGTATGCAGACAAAAGTTGCACAGCAGTAGCAACGAATATAAAAATACACAATTTTAAAATTATGCTTCGTCAAGTGAAGGCCTAGCAGATAAGACATCTGCCACCAAAAGAAGACAAATGTCTAAAAATGCCTTATTTTAACAAAAAAAAATAAAACATGGACTAATTCTTTTTTGTTTTATTATATTTTAATGTTGAAAAATCTCCACAAAAACGGCATGTCGGCTAAAATTGGTCTATATGACATCATACGAAAAGTATATATTAACCTTTACGTAAAATAGTGTTGGCTATTACAGAACAAAAAACGGTATAAACTTAAAGCAACTATAAAGTAACTGGTAACTACAACCACCAGTAACAGCGTAGCGTTTACGCTAACGGTTTCATTCATTTATAAAAAATGATACAATGCGTAACGGTAAACTAGAGAGATTATCGAAAAGGTTAGGGAGTTGGCATGTATAAATAGTAAAATCAAACCACATCTTAGCATCAGTCTATTCACAGCTTCACTACTGCACCAACAAGCAGAATATATCAATTTATACATTCTCCTTTTTCCCTCAAAAAAACTTTTCAACCATGTACAAGCTCGTAAGTACCCCAGCGCCCAAAGGGACTTTAAGGTGTATCTTTTTTAATAACAAGTACAGTTGAACTAAGCATGTGTTTATGTTTGATAATGACTTCAGGTTGCCCTCCTCGTTGTCCTCGCTTTGGCCGCCGTCGCCTCTGCTCAACTTGTGCCACAAGCTCTTTCTGGAGCTACCTCCTTCTCCTACAATGTCCCCACTGCCCCCGTCGTCGCTGCGGCTGTGGCTCCAGCTGCCGTTATTGGCTAAAAGTGTCAAACATTAATATGGAATTAATACTGAGAATAAAGACTATTTAAGAAAAACTTTAAATTAATTCATCTCATGGGTTACCTCTCCGGCGTTATGAGACATCTCCCCCGTGTCCCTTAAGAGAACACAAGGGGTACAATTGCATTAGAGCGCCGTTTCCTCCTCCTAATTTTCCCGTCACACGTGCCTTCATGTCGTCTCAAGTGTTTACTCACCATAAACACCCCTCCGTAGCGTTCACAGACATACTGCTTCCTCTCCGTATGTAGTTTCCGGTGAACCCACAACCCGTACTTGTTGTTAAACCCCGATTTCCCACAAATGTCACACGTATGAATACCATTATGCACGTCATGCATTTTTCAAGCCAGAAGAGCCTTTGTTTTGAAAGGGGTTGCACACTGGTCACATATCCACGTTTTCAGGGGTTTGTCAGTCTTCCTCGGACAATCGTACGTTTTGTGTCTATAATAAGATGAGGGAACCATACTTTTCCCACACAAATCGCAAATCTTTTTTTCTCGTTGTTCATATCTCAGATGAGTGGCTCGGTGACTACGAAGATAAACTTCCCGAGAAAACACTAAACCACACTGAGCGCACTTGGGAAAGTTGAAGGTATTCTCGGGATCCTGCTTGTGAACGTTAGCCAAGTGTACTTTTAAATTGATTTCGTTGGAAAACGTCTGCTGATTACACACCTCACAGGGAAATGGAGACGCGGGTCGGCGGTGCATTCTTAGCCAATGTTGTTTTAAATTTGGGAAGGAGGAGAAGGATTTATCGCAGAAGGGACAATCCGAAGAATCGTTCTCGGCACACTTCTCCCTCAAGTGAGTAATTTGATGTTGCAAGAGATACTTGGGCCCTGTAAAAGTCCTGGGGCACATAGTACAAGGAAAGGGTTCATTTTTCAATGTGTCAGCTTTATGCTTCCTGCGAGACAAATAATTAAGAGGTCAAAAATTGTTGCATTTATCAAAAGAATTCTTCCCTGTTTTTAATTACCGTTGGTGTTTACGTTTCTTTTTTCGGTCCTGTTCACCATCAGACTGCGAATTTTCGTTGGAACGTTCCTTCTCTTCTTCAGTAACGGACTCTGGTTCTGGAGCATTCAAGGACACCTTTCTGCGTCCCCTTGGCCGTCCTTTCTTTTGAACATTAAAACAATCCCCCCTCACGGTAACACTGTTAGGAGCTTCATCAATTCTCCCTGGTGACCTCAAGTCCTCCAATGGCTCCAATTCTCCGTTATCACTACATTCCATCTCATCATCACTACCCTTCCTAGTTACCATAACATTATCTGACCGAGATTTCACAACTCTCTTGGCCATTACTCTTGTCTTTTCGAACACTTTCTCCAGCTGACTTTTCATTTCATTTAGTTCTCCTAAAAGCTCCCTTTGTAAACGGCGAACTCTCTGTTCCACGTTGTCAAGCGTTTCCTTGTCTTCCATCCCCGACTCCATTTCAGAAAAACACTCCCTACAAACTTGGCTCGCTTCCACCCCGTTGGTTGCCGTTATTATACCCGCCATCTCTCTGAGATCATCATTTTGAGTCTGTCTTTCTCCTGTCAAAAGTAGTTCCTTGGCAAATGCAAAAAATTCTCGAACATTTTGATGAACCTGCTCCTCCTCCGGTGAGTCTTTATTGACATTATCTTCAGAGAAGACAAACAATTTTGATTGGCAAAGTAAGCACAAAATCACTTCGGGTTTCTCTTCTTCGCTCATTCTTATTCTTACGTTCTGGTATGGAAGATAAGTAAGATTTTAATGGAGATGTCAGTCAATAGTGATTTAGAACATTCACTTGAGTGTAACCTAGTTAGTTAGAATGTTTTATAATTAAATTCTAACTTTCCATGTGCATCACAACAACAACAACAACAGCAAGCAAGCAGCACGACTTCTCATCATAATACTCTTGATCTGATCAGCTGCTTCATCGGCTTCATTGGCATTGGATGGAGCTAGGGCAGCTAGGACTAAGGAAGCGAAGAACAATGCAAAAAAACGTAGCGTTGCGTTGCCGTTGATAAGATCGTCTTTTTAGCGTGTTTTTTGCTGTACCAGATTCAAAATGTGAAATAGAAAACCGGAAAAACGAATACATACCGGAAACCGGAATAAATACTTTTAACTAACTACTAACTAATTAATTTTAATTGTCATCACATCAGAAGGACGACGTACCAGCACGGGCGAGTAGGATGGACATGGACACACTTCTATAGTTAATGACGAATTAAATTTGTATGCTCCTTTGATCATATAATTATTATGTAAATATAAACTTGGGGGACTTACCCCCGGTTATCATTAACTGCCATTGTAATTACATTTATCATTTAATTTTTGATTAAGGTAATAGTAATAATATCATCTAAATCATCATGCGTCATTGTACACCTGCAATTGAAAAAACGTTGTGTTCTACATTTGACAAAGAAGCGAAAGAAATGAATTTGTTTTCATGAAGTAAACCGTAAATGCAGTTTTTTAAATTAACCGTTTTTATTATATAAAAACATTTGCATTTAGCAAAGGGTCATTCTTCTCTGTTCAAGGAGAAAAAGAGCACTTGAACGAAAAACTGCTTATATTTTGTTGACACTTCACAGTTATCATGATTCATGATTGATTTCATGATACTCTCCTGCAACGCAGAACACATGTCACACACGGTCAACGGTAAATCGCTGTTTTGTGATATCTGATAATCATTAACGGCAAAAAAGGGACAATGGTCTTTATTTTATCCACATGTATAAATAACGGCTTAAGAAAAACGGTATAGCGTTACATCAAATATCTAACGGTTTTCCAGAGACTGTGCGTGTACTGTTGATGCAGTACAAGATTTGACTCGAGCTAGCAAGTCGCAAAAAATGAACCAAGTAAACAATGATTGCCACTGACAACAGTGCGCAAAGGATTTGGGTTGTATAAAAAGGAAAATCAAACTTCAATTTTCTATCAGTTTTCGCGCCTTCTCTGTCCTGATCAACACAGCCTATTATCGCTCCTTCTGAAAATCTCCGTTTTCAAATCCTCATCTACCATGTACAAGCTCGTAAGTACCGCGCGTAAATTTTAAATTTTTTATGGTAAAATTATTTTCCGAATAAATTGAGCGATAGCAGGTTAACTTTAGGAAATGTTTCCAAATTATATTTCAGGTTGTCCTCCTCGTTCTCCTCGCTTTGGCTGCTATTGCCTCTGCCCAACTTGTGCCACAAGCTCTTTCTGGAGCTACCTCCTTCTCCTACAATGTCCCCACTGCCCCCGTCGTCGCTGACTGCGGCTGTGGCTCCAGCTGCCGTTATTGGTTAAATGTATTTTACATTAAAATGGAGTTTTAATTGAGAATAAAGACTATTTAAGAAAAACTTTGAATGTTTCTGTAGTATTCAGTGCAAACTTTATTTTTTATTTTTGAATTAAATGCATATCGTCGGCAGCCGTTACCGCGCCAATACTAATTAACAGACGCCACATCAGCCATTATATAAATGGAGGATTTGCATCAAAGGCTGCTTTAGTCCTCGTATTTCATTATTTCTCTATCGTTACTTGCAATGATGTCCTGCTATCCTCATCAATGCCCACCACTTGCGAAAAACGGGGCGGGGGTGAGTGACGCCTGCTGCTGGTAGCACCATTCCCATTGGAAGCCTCCCCGCCATTCGGGTGACCTCCTGTGAATCCCTCCTTTTCATAAGAAGGAGTATCCCCAGCTTTGAGGGCGTCTTGGTGTTGGTGTCGACAATTATTCGGTCCAGTGACCACCACATTCATTACCTGTTGTGTAATACAAAAAAGGTGTCAATACTCCCAAATGGCATGGTGCCCCTGCCTAAATGTAATTTATCTATAATTTCGGGTGTTATCTACTTGAAGATTTCTCGCAATGATTTTATCCAGTTCAAAGTCATCATCGTCACTCCCAAACGGGTTGATTAAAGATTCCGCGACCTTGAGCCAACCCATGTAAAATATGAACTTCAACGTGGTGAAGAATGGGAAGTACAGGTTCAAATAGGATTTCCAGTCGTTGTAGTGTCGCGTCCACTGACTTCCGGCCAGACACGAAAAGAAAAAGGTGTACACCGAAATGGTGACTACTTGAATGTACGCCAGGGGGACGGAACAGTGTTCAAACTGCAGGAGAAGTTCACATCTATTTCGAAATTTGTCCATCTCCTCGATTATCCGCTGGCAGGCAAAGTCATTAGGGAGGTGACCTTCCGTGTGAGCTTCCACCACAAGATCCGCCGCCCAAACCATGGGCAGCCAGGGTACTGGACGACTTTTTTCCGACGTCTCCAAAATGACCTTCTCTTCCGGTAAAAGGAGCCCCTCCTTCACAAAGTGGTTCAAGGATGGATACATTTTCTTAATGGGCGGACTGATGCTCGAGAATGTTAGCATCAGGCTGACGTTACAGTGCCGCATTATTGTTCGTTTCAAGTGGTTCGTCGCCTCATTCTGGGAGAAAAACAAAATTGCAACAAAAAAGCTATAAAAAATGTAGACATTCAACTGTGACCTTGACCTTTGTTCGAATATTGGCGTCTAGAAACACAGCAATAGTATCCGGCCAGGGGATCCTTTCAAATAACTGCCACCACTTGGACACCACGCTGGTCACAAAGAATCCCAGAACAAACGACATTTCCAGGGTGCTGTTGGCTTTGTCGCAGTACGCTGCTATCTTATCGAAGTACCTTGCATAAAAGTACACAACATTTGTTAGATAAGACTAATCGACTAATTATTTTAAAAATAAATTCCTGAAAAAGCCCCAGGGGGCGGCACGTACTCTTTCTGGTCGTCATAGAGACACAGGTTGTATATAATGCTGATCAAAGCGTAGAGCGTAATGAACACCACGTATTCCGCCCACACCAACTTGTACACGCTGCCACACCACCTGTAACGGAAAAGTATAATCACGTGACTTTTTTTTGTTTCCACCCACCAACGGCCCCCAATTGTTTTTTTAACGATTTTTAATCTACTTTACCGAAAGAGCAGCTTGGTGAAACATCCTATACGGGAATTTGTCGCAAATTCCCCCGCGTATCGCACCGTCATTTTAGGGCAGAAATTAGAACCTGGAAAGGCTGGAAACCATACTAGTTACATAATTAAGAGTAGACCAGTCTTAAAGTTAATTTTGAACGATTTAATTTTTTAATGTACGTCACATCCACGGGTGGCTCCCAGACTGCCACGAGGATCCAACTTGGGAACGATGAGGCATTGCCCCAAGCTAGACAGCCACTCTTAAACTCACACACGAGTTGCTATTTTTTTGCGAAAAAATGCCTTCGTGGTTTAGTTTCTCATGATATGGATCAAGCAATTTTGTTAACTAATTATGAATGCACCTTCCCCTATGGACTCGCATACGCACGAGTCTGCATACTCCATTTTTTCTGTAATATCCCGTGTAAAACCGGGCTTGCTACACCCACAAGCTGGCAAGTTTCTGCGCTGAAACCTGTTTTAGGTTAGACAGCCAAATAAATTTTGCTTATTTAATTGTATTTACAGGAAAATGCACTGTTCGGATGGGCCACTCCATATAATTTACAAGCAGGAAGGTCAGGGAAAAGTTGAAGTTGATGTTTAAAAAAATATTATAAATAAATATTGGATCTTCCACGCGTCTGCTCTTTTGCTGTGAAAGTGTAAGTAGACTTAGTACAGTCTCCATAAAAATTACAATAAAGCTGCGGGCAACGAAAACGTGCAATTCCGACAGAAGTTGAAATGGTACTGGAAAATAAGTGTTATTATCTTGAAAATAGACCACAGAGTAGTCGGCTGCATTTGTATTATATATTTTTACATCATTTGAGGGTATTTTTTAAATTTAAATTCGTGTATGCAAAATAGACAATTTCAGGTCAGGATGCTGGATGCTATATAACCAGTTGTTGTTTAAAAATAAAAAACAAAGACTCTTCACAAGTGCGCTACATGATGTGTTTGTGTATACTCGCAAATCACTTTGAAAATTCTCTACTGACTTATAAATAAACAAATGGTTACAAATTCAACGTGTGCATTGCTGCGTTGATATTTCACATTAATTTAAAGGCTAAATTAAAAGTAATTAGGATTAATATTAAATTCCGATGTCACCATAATTTCTTGGGGTATTAAAATCAAGGATGCACATTTGCTGGCACCGAGGCAAAGTTTCGAATGACCGTAATGTAGCGGTCAATACCCCGTAAAAAGTTAACTTCGTTAATGAACTCGTTGTCCTGGTGCGCCGTGTTTGGGGTGTCGGGAAAGGGACAGAAGCCAAACACAGGAATGCCCACATTCCGTACGAATCGTCCGTCGGTGGCGGCGTTAAAAACGTGGGGTTCACAGGTGATGTTCCTATCCACGGGTGTTTAGTACGGTCGTAGTTTTTGTCAAGAGAAGAAATGTTTTACTTCAAATCGTTGACTTCATTTAAATATGTATTTTTTGTGAAACAATAATTGTGACTTATGAATATATGTATTAAGAATGTGTGTTGTATGCTTGAACAAACAAAGTACCAAGTACCTTGTAAAAATGTTGACCTCACTTCTTCTAAGTGTAAAATTTTCTAAGTGTAGAGTTTTCTAATGGTAAAATGTTCCACCTGGATACGATATGGTAATTTAGAAACAAAC